>JAPZEB010000014.1:19836833-19848180 GCA_029783705.1 Chaetodon striatus | reverse complement strand
TGTTTTTATCAGGTCTGGGTATATTTAAGGGATAGGTTTTGATTTGAGATAAATATTCATGTAAAAATCTGTCGGGGTCAATGAAGCCAGCAGGGGGAGCGGTACACTGATGTTTATGACAATTCAATGGTGTTATGAACTACAACTGTGCCTGTTGGACCGTATAGATGCAAAAATGGAACTTGCATTCACATGCCATAGGATAGGTACGGTGGCCCTGATATGCAAAACACAAAACTGAACTAAACACTAAGAAAATAAAACAATATTTTAACAAAAAAAGTGACGTTACAGAAAACAAATCGACATGTTGAATGTTTGTCTACTTTTTTAATGTGTTTTCCGTTTTGTTTTTTTTTTTGTCTTCTGAAATGTCCTAAGTACCACTGGTGTGTCTTTAGCATCAAATCAAACACAGCTCCTACTGGGTTTTGAATATGTGCCTTGAAGACTCATGGGAACTGTGGTTTGATCAGGTGCAGACCCAGACGTTGTAAACATCTGTGGCTTAGCCCAAAGCTTGGGGGTCCGGGGTCTTGCTCCTCCAGGGAGGTTTTTTTTGTTCGTATTTATGGCAGCTATTTACACTATTTACAACCATTTGAGATAATAGAATGCCTAGACATCTGTACATGATTTGGGAAAAACATAATATTTGCCAAGGAAAGAAATGTCCTGTCGAGCGTACATTGTGTTTTGTATTAAATTGTTCTCCAACTGTCTTCATCATACTGAAACCATTGCACATTAAATGTTGAGGATGAATCATTTTCACTCCTCCCAAAGTCAAAAATTGTCTGATGTTACTGTTGTTACACAACATAGGTACACATAGGCTAGGAATTTGGAACAGCATTACTAATCATGAAACCTATCTTTTTATACTGTGCTGCAGTAAAGTTCACAGAATGAAAGTTTATCTGTTAAACCTGCTACATTTGAATCCCCGCCTTAATAACATGGGCTGCTAATTGCAAAGCAATGTTCCACAACAATGCCAAGTAAATGGGGTCTTCAGTACTTTGAATTGAATACTTGGCAAATATAGGAATACTTACACAGTTATATTAGATTTGTTAAGGCATTAGCATAGTAAGGTAAACAACATGGGCATATATTGTTATCTAAATCACACAAAGTCAACAGTATTTAATAGAGATGCACGATAATGTTGGTATGTCAATGGTATCGGCCAAGATCCACTTTCAAATTAACTATCAGAATCAGCCAACGTGCTTTTTTCTTATTTTGCATAATGGCAGAATAATACATACATCGAAAGGTATTGTACATTATGTCATGTGGGCATGCATAATATGATGTCGATTCCTCTGCATGAGAGGGCTAATGATCACTAAAATTAGGTAGGGAAAAAGGTGAATATATCGATATCTGTATTGGTTATCAGTCCAATGAGTTGTTACATATTGGCATATCAGATATTGGCAAAAAATCCAATATTGTGCATCTTTAGTATTTAAAAAAAGAAAAAGGGGGTGGGGTGGGGGGGGGGTGAGAAAACATGAGGAGCTGGAGCCCCAGAGGACACCCTCTGCTCTGCCCTGGAGTGTGATGCTAAGAATATAACTTAAAATAACAGGGTGTTTGGCTCTAGCTGTGTAGCTTAGACTACTCTAGTATTATGTTTGGAAAGACAATTACAGGTTGTGGGCAGTGGTTAGTGACAGAAGCTTGACCGGAAGTGGGACTGTACTTGTTCTTGTTTGGTTCCTGTCCCTTTAAGCCGGTGCGGAAGTAGGCGCAGAATTGATGTAACACTCAGTGGAAGGTCAGGTTTTCTCTCCGGTGAATTTCAACACTACACTTATTAAACTTAACAACTGCCGCAAACGCAACGCGTCTCTACACACAGCAGTACTTGACTTTATGCCAGCTCTAACGTCCGGGACTTTGCTCGGTAACGGAAACACCGTGCAGTAACGGGACATACCGTCCGGATAGTTAATTCATTTCTGAATCCGTCTCGTCCCTGATGTCTGGGTCAAAATGCACGCGGCTGAGCGGCGCGCTGGTGAAACAGGTGCTGGACTCGGTGGACAGCGTCCTGTTTGACTGCGACGGGGTCATCTGGCGGGGGGACCAGGCCATCCCAGGCGCCCCTCAAGTCATAAACCTTCTCAAGGAAAAGGGGAAGAAGGTCTTCTTCGTCACCAACAACAGCACCAAGACGAGGAAGATGTACGCCGACAAAATGGCCATGTTGGGGTTCAACGCGAACGAAGAGGAGGTGTTCGGGACGGCGTACTGCTCCGCCATGTACCTGAAGACGGTCTGCGGGCTGGAGGGCAAAGTGTACCTGGTAGGGAGCAATGCCATGAGAGAGGAGCTGGAGGCGGTGGGGATCCAGCAGACCGGGGTGGGACCTGACAACATCACCGGGAAGCAGCACGACTGGGCCAATGTGCCTCTGGATCCAGAGGTGAAGGCGGTGGTGGTCGGCTTTGATGAACATTTCAGTTACATGAAGTTGAACAGAGCCTTGCAGTACCTGACCCAGCCGGACTGTCTGTTTGTGGGAACCAACAGGGACACCAGGCTGCCTCTGGAGGGGGGCAAGGCCGTCCCAGGTAGGGACACTCACTGGATACACACATTACAGTGTCTTAAAGCAGATTACATACAGCAGCACCTGAGGTATTGGAGCCTTTACACACTTCAGCTCTCACACTCAACCTATGGGCTAAGTTTAGTTTGATTAAAAAGAATGCCTCATTTCTGTGTGAAGTGAATCAGTCATTTTAAGTGTATGCAGTTTTTGCTTAGGAAAACCACACACTCAAACCTGCATCGACTCTCAAAATCATGCTGAATACTGAATCATACTTAAAATACTACTATAACATGTCAGATGCAGGAAGGAACTGTAGTTACTAAGTCTACTTCCTGGTAAGGCTTTTCTAGGACACAAAAGTGTATCTTTTACAGGCAGAAGCTTTGGCACCCACCTGTCTGACACTTCGGGCTCCAGCTTTTCTAAAATGCTCTCAAAGTTGACACTTCATTATAACTTTAACTGTGAAGGTAAACCTTTTTAAACACATCTTCCAAAGCCTATGGGAGTTTTTATTTTACACTCTCATATTTGTGATGAATGAATGAAATGATGTCAAAGCTTGTACTGGAAAGTTGAACTTGATGCAACTTGCCCAGTGAAGACAAAGCAGGTATTGGATCACCTAACCTAACAAGTTGTACAGTTTCACACTCCACAAGAACTCAGATTCTTATCTAAGTGGATTACTTTACAAAGGTAAAGGAAGCTGTCAGTTACAGGGATGGCACCAGACATGGTAAACATCTGGGACTCTGCCCAAACCAAGGGAGGTCTTGGGGCATGGAGATTTTTTTTTTTGCATATACAGCAGCCATATGCACTATTTTTCAAGCCATGTCAGATGATAAAACGCCTACAGTTCTGCACATTACTTGGGTAAAGCATGATAACTATCAAACAAGATTGTTGCCAAGGAGATAAACCATCCAATAGAGCTTATGTTCTATTTTGTATTTACCCAGATAACCATCAGAATCGGCCCAGTTGCGGCCAAGTGTCAGCTGACTTGGCTTTGTTACGGCTCCACAGTGTGAAATGTGAGTCAAATGTGGCCTGTTTAATTTAGCCAAATCTGGCCCAGATTTAGCTATAACAGACATGGGCCTATTCCTTGCCGAAGGAAGCGGTGGCCAGAAACAAAATGGGTTCTGGCCTGTTAATGGTCACCAAATCTGGACCAATTAGGTTTGGAAGACATGGACCTATTACGGTTGAGACAGGGCAGTCGAATGAAACAGTGGCCAGCACCAAACCGGTTCTGGTCCGTTATGGTTGCCAAATCTAATTGTCCTCCAACTGTCTTTATCATTCTGATCCATAACACAGCAAATACTGAGGATGACTAGATTTCACCCTAACCTGACCTCTAACCCTCCTGCCACATGAAAAGAGGCAAAGATTGTCTGAGGTTGTTTTTTTAAAGGTACATAACAGAGGTAGGGTGTGAATTTGGAGTAAACAGCATTACTAATCTCAAAACCCATTGTTACACTACACTGGAGTAGAGGTCACAGAATAAATGTTTATCTGACAAACCCGCTACATTTAAATCCATCCCATGATAATATCAGCTGCTCTAACTGCAAATCAAGGATTCTTAACAATGCCAAGTCAACGAGGTCTTTAATAATCTGAATTCAGTATTAGGCCAACAGAACGTTTACATTGCATTTCTTCAGTAAATGGCGTATTAGGATAAACAACACGAGGATATATTATTGTCTAAATGACAAAGCTGAAGGTATTTTAAAAACCTACAAGAGTTTTTTGCCTGTGAGAAAACATTTGGGACTGTAGCCCCAGAAGTCAACCCCAGCTCCTCCTTGGTGAATTGATAACACAGGAAATAAAACATAAGGGATATTTAGGGGAATTTAGTGAAAGGTCTTCTCACCTCTTGCCCCTCACTCCTTACCTCAGGTACAGGCTGCCTGCTGAAGGCCGTGGAGACAGCTGCCCAGCGCCAGGCCCAGACGGTGGGCAAACCCAACCACTTCATGTTCGACTGCGTGGCCTCTAAGTTCGGCGTGGACCCTGATCGCTGCCTGATGGTTGGCGACCGCCTGGACACCGACATCCTGCTGGGCTCCAACTGCGGCCTGAAGACCCTTCTCACCCTCACAGGGGTCTGCACGGTGGCAGACGCTGAGGCCCATCAGAAGAGTGACTGCGTGGAGAGGCAGGGGATGGTGCCGGATTATTACGTGGAGAGCATCGCAGACCTCCTTCCAGCTCTGCAGGGATGAAACTCAAGTCTTTCAGGACTTGAATGTAGCTTTGTGATAGCCTAGCTGCTATAAGCTTGAGGAGTTAGGCTAGCCTGTCACATGCCAGACGACACTGTATTCTAAAAGGGAATATTTTTCATTAAAATTTATATAATTTAACGCATCTCTGTATCAAAGTCACAACCAAGCAGCTAGCTGCTGTGTGACAGGAGACAAAGACTCCATTATTTAACTAAACCGTTATTAAAACCTGCTTATTTAACAAATTAATGATTGATTTATTATTAAGAACAGCAGAACAATGACTTACAGTATTGTTTCAATGTGTGTATGTTCTCTTTTTGGGGGAAAGGAGAGTGTACTTTAAAGACTGCCTATGATGCAATCTCCCCTTAAGCAACTACAAGTCAACTCAAGGAGGGAAATGAGTACACAGTGTATCAACAGTTTGGCAATATATGTGTGTTCAGGTTTACAGCTGTTTTAAAGTCTATAAATAACAGGCAGAGATTGGGACTAAAAGGCACTGAACTTGTCTGACTTCTGTTTTTATGTATTTTCACACCTCAGCTGAAAATGCAAACATTTGCAGTTACATTCATGGGACGGTGCAATCATACTAAGTCTTGTCATGTCAGCTTATTAGTGAAACAGTGATCAGCGTAATGGCATACATGTTTTTAAAGGTCTTCCTTGTACCTTATTTGTTCTGTTTGTCCTCGACTCCCCGAATTGCTGAAAGCAACGCTCGAATCTGTAATAAAATTCACACAATCTTTACTAAATCAATGTCTGCTGTTTGTGGCTGTAAGTTCAAAGTAAACACATCAAACTTTCCACCAAGTCCTGTGCTTAAAAGTCACCTTGGGCTGTCATCAGCTGGATGCTGCAACAGTCAGAACCGCGTATCTCCACTCACCTGATGAGAGAGGCTTTCTAAGCTGCACCTGCCTCACCCCTTTGTCCATTGTCTGAGCCGGGGAGGGCAGCCAGTTCCTCTCGTGTAAGTGTGTGTTCAAGTGAGGGGGGGAGCAGGGGCAGCGGAAAGATGGATAATGTTAGAGAGGCATATTAAGTCATATTAGACTTAAAAAAAGAAGGAAATTGCAGGAAGACAAGACTCGAAAATTGGGTTTGGCAAGATTTAGAGTTTTGTGTGAAGTGGGTGACTGTTTAAGGAGGGAGACAGTGAGACTAATGGGAGGAGAGGGAGGAAGAGGGGGGGGTCTGCAGGGACAAAGAGAAGCTGGAAGGTGTATTGAGTCTCAGTCATGACCACAGCTCCATGCCGGTAGCTAAGAGAAGGGAGCAGACTGAGTGAGGAGCCGTCAAGGGACACAGGATGGTGAGGTGTTGGAAACATTCAGAAAACAGTTTGGAGGAAGCTCAGTGCACGGTAAGCAGGTGGCGTTTAATTTGTGGAGCAACTACTGACTGAGGAAAGTGTATCAGCTGGGAAAAGGGTCAAGGCAGGACACTGTTTGTTTTTGCATATTCAAATCCAGCCACTTTTGCTAAATAACAAGCCAGCACCAATTGCATAATAGGATGAGTGTTTCAGATATTCCTCTAAAGGGATAGTTCACCCCAAAATCAAATTTTTTCTCTTACGTGTAGCGCTGTTTATCAATTTAGATTGTTTTGGTGTGAGTTGGCGAGTGTTGGAGATGTCTGCCTTCTCTCCGATATAACTGAACTGAAGCTGAGTGAAAAACTCAACAGCAATGTCTCTTTCCAGAAATCATGACCTTGTTACTCAAGATAATCCACAGACCTTGTTGCGGGCGGTTTCAGGTAGGAATTGTTTTCTCTCTACCAGACGACACCAGCCAACCATGCCCCCGCACACCTGTGCATCTACTGCTAGCTCACCTAGCACTAGACGTGTGGACGCAAGTCACAAATTTGATGACTTTAAACTTGAATTGACAAATTTTTTAAAAAAGAAGAAAACTTGCACATGAACACCAGTGACTTTTGACCTCACATGTACTTGAACCTTTTGACTTGAAAAATTTAAAAATTGTGCCACGAATTAATCAACTTCCTGAATCAACTAACTTTAACACAATTTATTCCCAGTAAGTCGTCACCCCAGATCAACTTTGTTCATACCCATCTAACAGCATCCAGTCAAGTTATGGGAGAGAACCATGAAGAATTGGCATGATGTTACTGAGTGCTAATGAAAAAAACTGACACCAACTACAAAGTCGTTGGTGTACAAAAACTGTGGTGGTCAACAAAAATGAATTGCTGTATGCAAAATGTGCACGTAGCAAATCACAGACAAAGACGCAGCAACTTCTTAGTTGGTTTGATATTTGGTGTTGCACAAAGAACAGTAAGTCTTGGCTAATATTAACATAGCGAGCTAATGCTTAGCTAATGTTAGCTTAATAGCTAAATTAAATGTGAAGCAAACTTGTTTTAAATGTTTAATTAAAAAAAATCATATTTATAAATGTAATAATTACATTACTTTTAGTGAAGAGCCGATTCAACTTGTTTAGGACTTGAAATTCAAAGTTTAGGACTTGTGTGCAGAGACTTGGGACTTGCATGTAACTTGCAAAACAGTGACTTGGTGCTGCCTCCTCTATGTAACAGTAGCAGTTTAGCAGAAACCGACAGTCACATGGTGCTTCTCTAACCGCTTTTACTACAAGATACAAACAGACAGGATTGTCAAACACCTGACCAACAAAATATCCTCATAAGCTTTTTATCTGGAACTTTCAATTCTTAAAACAGTAAGTGGACCTTGAGTTTTGCTTTCTTTAGCTCATGTTTGGCTACATTTTGCCTTGGTCAATTGTAGCAGCCTTAACACTTTTATGGTACATACCTAAAAATCTGTTTTCTCCAAAATGCCCAGTGTCCAGCTTGCCCCACCTTTATTCGACTTGTCCTGACCTGGCTGTTGCAGGCATCGCCTTATGGCTTCCATGCCCTCACATAAAGTTCATGACTAAAAAAAGATGGTAGCATGACATGCCTTCCCAGTAGGGCTTGCACTGTGTCTTGCTGCCAGGCACGACTGGGGGCCTCTAAAGAGATTACATCAAAATAATATTCACTATACACCTAATATCCATTCAGTGATGGGACACATACACAGCCCTTTTCCACTCCGGTGGTCCCACTTAACCAGAGGATTGTATCATGGTCTAATCCTGTGACTTCTTCACCTTTGTCCCCTCCACTGGTCATGAATTTTCACCACTTCATCCCACTTACTTGTGCCTTACTTGAGCCGATTAGCCAGTATAAATAACAGGGTGACAGGGAGCGGTGTTAGAACCCTGGACGCTGGATTAGTTCCTTAGAATATGAAGAGTTTAATACCCTCAACACTGGACATGACCAAACTAACTTCTACAAAAAACTACTAGTAATTAATAAGACATTGTGCCTCATGTAAGAAACAATGTGCGAACTAATGTTCTCTTAGTTTTGTTTGTGTCCACGATTTGGTCTTATTTTGTTAGTACCCACTGATTTCTGGAATTTACCAGTGTTATCTTATTTTTGTTCTTAAGCAAGAATTTTACGTTTGTTGCTAAATTTTGAATTTGAAGGAACATTTAAAAAAATGTCTGAATATCATAGAATAGACAATGTTTTATTATAATTAGAATGATGGGATCATTGTATTTAAGGGCTAAAAAAGAAATTGCGCCTAGTATGTTTGGTCAATTGATCCCAGTTACTGTGCATCTCCCTGACCAATGGTGGAATGTAACTAAGTACATGTACTCAATTATGCACTAAAGTATACATTTGAGGTACTTTTACTTTGAGTATTTTAATCTCATGCTACTCTGTTCTACTCAGCTTCACTTCAGAGGTTAATACTGTACCTTTTACTTGGCTACTTTTCTTTGATAACTTAAGTCACTGGTTACTTTATAAATTAAGATTTTTGCATACAAACCATATAAAAATATACAAGTGCAGCTGAAATGATTAGGCAATTATTAGAAATTTATTTGGCAACTATGATAACTATACTTAATTTTTCATGCAAAACATGTCATGGTTTAACTTTTCAAACATAGAGACTTGATGCTTTTCCTTTTAATTATTTAAATTATTTTGATTTATTAAAGTGACTCAATTTGTAGTACTTGAATACATTATACTTTTACTTATGTAACATTTTTAATGCAGGAAGTTTTTTTTACAGGAACTGTTTTTACTGACGTAGGTAAAGGATCTGAGTACTTGCTCCAACACTGCTGCTGACGAGGCACTTGCAGCATCACAAATGTTGTGCCATTGCTAGGTTTTTGATTTTCCCATAATATATTGACAATCTGGAAAATCACGTTTACTTTGTTTAAATTTATCTAACAGTATGTTGATGCACTACTGCTGAATTTCTTCCTCTTCTTACAGCCTTTATGGTGGCATCTCTGCAATTTTCAGGCATATCCCAGAGTATTTGCACTCGGCACAGCACCTGTCCTTATACACAGGTATACAGGGTATACCCATCTCTTTTTCTGGCTGCTTACAGTATACACACCTATCAGGCAAAATGCCACTGTAATATATAGAAGAATATACTCTCTTCCTCCTTGGTAACTTACACATATACCTAGCAGTACACCCACCTCACCAACTACCAACACACCACTGGCATTACCTTTGGTAATTGGTTACTTCTGATCAAGTTGTGTTGTTTTTTTTGTTACTATATTAACCTCCTGAGACTCTGTGTCCTCATATGAGGACATCACATTTTGGGTCTACTGGACCTTATACTAAATTCTACTTAACTTAGACCTGTTGTCCTTGTTTGTGGACACTTTTTTGTGCCATCTAGTGGTAGTGGGAGCACAATACACTAATCCATGTCAAAACAAGATGGCAGCCATCTATGCCAAGTCAGTCTGCAGCTGATTCTGACACAAAAGTCGACAAGGTCCAAAACCTGATCATATTTTATGGTTGACACTTGTTTATTTATGATTAATAATGTTTGTAGTTTGATATGGCAACAAATTTGACCAATTTTAGCAACAGTAACAAGCTAAGACACTGTTTATTAGGAAGTACTTATTTGAAGACATTGGAACCCTATTATCATCTGTTTGAGGACATTGTGACTTAGTTGTTGTCTCGTTTGAGGACGTTGGGACTTAATTATCGTTGAATATATTTAGTTTTTTTTAATTTATTGTGCCCTGATCCCAAATAGCTAAGAGGTATTAAAAATGCATACCAAACAAAAGTTCAGGTCTCACAAAGTTAAGCAAATAAAACTGAGACTACATGCATTTGTAGATAAGACAAGATGTATGTGGGGAAAATGTATGTTTGCGTGATTTTTATGAACTAACCCTTTCCGTGGTCACATGGATCAATCTTTTGAGTCTTATAGAGAAGCCTTTGTCATATTTAGTGTTAATGATTCTGTATATATTGTGTGACCATGACACATATTCATATGTGTTCAATCAGATGGGCCTTCTTCACAGCAGATATTTGGGATTATCATGGTAGGAAAAGCACAGGTGTTACTTATAACAATAATGATGGCTCTTTTCAAGTGTTCCAGTGAGCCATAACGGTGTGAAGGAATGTTCACTACAAGGATGCTGAAACTGAAATAGATACCTGTACAAAAATACTACACTCAGTATGCAAAGATTAACCCTAAAGGAGTGATCACAGAGACATACAAATAAATTTATTAATGACATTTTAAACTCACACATACACAAAACATGCATAAATTTCATAGTGCAAACAGAGTACAGTGTGAAAACCCAAAGCTTTGATGTTATTATGGTTTACACATTCATTCTTTTATCTCACTGTCTTATAAGTGCATTGGTTTATACATTGAATATTGCAGCATAATTTTTAGACATTCATGGTTTTAAAAGTGCTTTTTAAAAACATCCCTCATAATTATTATAACTCTCATGTCCCCATGTTTCTCTTTGTATCTCCTCATTTCCAGTCCTATTATTCCTCTGTTTCTATTCCTCCAAGGAAGCCAAGCACAGCAGTGGAAGCGGAAAATGCTGTTCAACTATATGTAGAGTTTTCGTCACTGATAGAGATCATCGTTGCCGTCATCGCTGTACAGGCCTGGCCTCCCTGACCCAGAGCCTGACCCCTGACCTCCAGACCGGGTGCCAGTAGCAGAGGGGAACCTAGATGAAGGTAGAGGGAGGTGTGAGCCTTGAATCCATCTTGAAGAAATCAAGACTACATTTTCTGTGGTGACACTTGTTGATATGTGTACCTGAAGTTTCCGAAACCTCGGCTCTGCTGCAGAGTTTGAGCAAACATTTCATATTTGCGGATGTCGTTGTCGCTGACGGAGCGACGAGCGAATCGCATCGCCTCTTCAAAGTGGTCCTTCCTGATCTCTGGGACTGGATCAAAGTCCTCATCCTGCAGGCAGAGAGAAACATTATGAGGACATGATGTGGAAACAATACACTGTATGTGTGTGTGTGTGTGTGTGTGTGTGTGCGGTGCGTGCGTAAACGAGTGCTCGCGTTTTAATATGAAATGGGGAGAG
>JAPZEB010000014.1:19812938-19825533 GCA_029783705.1 Chaetodon striatus | reverse complement strand
CCTTCTGGGCCTTTTGCTTCAGCTGGCTCACTGTGTACACATCAGTGATGGACTCTACTGCAGAGACAAAAGCAGCACAACACAGTGAATGTCTGCAGCCTTTTCCTTTTACACAGGCTGCACTTGTCACACTGTCTTCTGATAATCTAATGTGTTACATCAAAGCGAACTGTGCATCTGTCCACAAGTTGGTCAAGTCAAATGGCTCCCAGAACAAGCACAGAACAAATAACTAACAGCCCCAAGCCTTATTTGTTCCACCTAAAGATGTAAATCTCCAAAAATGACTCATAAAGATGTAGTTTTTTAAAGTTTAAAACAGGGTAAGTACTGTCCTAAAACTGATAGGCACTCTAAATTTTCACTGCCACTGGGTTTGATCTCATGGGAAAATGAAGACTCGATTTATGACACAAAGGGAGTACGTCAACCATTGCATATGATGAACACAGGAGAAATAAGAGCTGAGGCTTAAAATCAGAGCTCCTACAGATTAAGGCAGGCTAGATTCAGTGCCACTGAGAGTAAAATGTAAGACCAATTTCACGATAACCAAAATGGAATATATAAAAAAACATGACGTGACATCACTCACACAGGGTTAGGGACAATTTTCCCCAAATGTTTCTTATAAATAAAACCAGACATTTTGGTCAAGTTAAAAAGTTGGATGATCCACTTCAAATGCTTTTTTTTTTTTGAGATTTTACAATACATTGTCAGAAAAAGACTCATAAAATCCTACGCCCCGTCTTTGCATTTTTAGGACATTTTAAAGATTGATTTAGGCATTTTAATACCAATTACAGCCTTCTTTTTAGTTTAATAAATTCAATGTCTTTTAATACTTTTTAAGGGTCCATGTGAGCCCTGAGGATACAAAGAACATTATATATCAAAATACAGCAAGACCTCAATTCGCTGTAATAATAACAGTAACAGAATGAGGCAAATTCTTTTTTATAACCTACCAGGAACGGCTTCTGGCTTCTCATCTTGATCCAGAACACCAGACTCAGATGCTTCTTTAGCGTAGCTGTAGAGCAGACTGGCTTCTCTGGTGTCTGACAGCAAATTAGGATTGACTTGGACAGCAACAAACTAATAATATTCTACTTGCAATGTACACCGCGACTGCTTGGTTTCAACCTTGTCTTTGATTTGCGCAATACGTGGTTATATTGTTGTGAATGTTGCTGTGACATCTTACCGGGATTGACAGTGATAATGGTTTTCGAGTTAACGGTTGCTGTCATGCCGTTGCGAAAGCTGTCAAAGCTAATCTTTGCATCAGAAATGAAGAGCACTTTGAATGAAGAATAAAAGTTAAAACAACAGTAAGTCATCTTAAACATAAACACGCAGTCACATCTCAGATATCCACTTGCATGTTTCGCTTCAGTGCAGTATGTTAATGGGACGTGACAGGCGGGAATAACAGTTAAATAAAGATTCATTTTGTGGCTGAGAATGAGCAGCAGCTGTTAACCTACCCGTCTCCTTGGGTATCAAAGTTTGCACGAGCTGAATGGCTTCTCTGTCCCAGCTGTGAGTGAAACAGAGGTCAGGGAGTTACTCAGTGAAAATCAAACACACATGGAGTTCAGCAGGTTAATCTAAAGCCTCATGTCACTAAAGTAAATTTGTGGTAAACTAAAGATACACAACAGAGATCCAAGGGGTCAATAAGATGGAATATGGCACAAAAGTGATTCATCTTTATTCATTTTCCAAATTAATAAAGGAGCATGACGCACCAGACGAGAGGGAAGGAAGAGACAGAGTCATCAAAGAGCTTCACTTCCAGCCTCTGCCCTTTGCGTCTGTCTGAAGTGGTGAACTGCTTCAGCTCTCCAATCTGTAAATGTAAACAGAATCATCTGAAGTTCCTATCACAATATCTTCCCTTCCTGTATAAAAAATGCAGTGACATTAAGTGAAGGGTCTGGCCTCTGTCTGAACTCTGAGGCATGTCTTTAGGGCCATTATGGTGAGCTGGTCTGTTCAAGGCAAACAATGAGCATACCACCATGTAACCACACAGACAAAACAGGCACAATGTAGTCTATTAGGAAATTTATAAGATATGAAATCAGTAAATTTAGAAAAGCAAAGAAATATTTGCTCAGCATCCACACTCATTGTCCAAAACGTCTCACTTCATGCTTATCAGGCTTCCCACCCCGACCTCATTGACAGGTTCTATGACTTTTCCATGGCTGGGACTTTCATAATGTTACTTTTTAACGACCCTTCCCTTCTTGTTAATGTTGTTTTTAAGCTCAGGAAACTTTAACAGCCTGTTTTCCACCATAGTTAAACTTACTGCGGAGCAAAAGTCAATCGAGTAACCGCCATCTAATGCAACCAGTGTGTGAAAAAGTTGGAAAATACATTTCGGTTTCTCTGTTAGCTTCATAATTTTCTTCTCATTCCCTGTTTGAAAAACACCCCTCAAAAGTCAATGCTATCCCAAAAATGTCATTACCAGTGTGAACCATGATCAAGTCAATAAGCAATCCTTATTTGACTGAATATGATAACTGTTGGAGCGCATTCATGTGGTGTCAGACAAATTTGAGGAATGAGTTTGTGACCGGGAAAATTCAGAACACCCTCTCAAGTGAAACAACTTGAAAGGTTGGCAAAGATTTTGGTACACAACCGATCAAATTTGATGTCATATATGCAGAAACATAGTGTATGAAAGTATTTGTTTGGTTCATGGCAAGAAACTTTTGATTAATTCACATTCTGCATATCAATTTTTTGCTCACATGTAATTTGAATATGGTATTAGGTTGTAATTGTTAGTTCCTGTCCAGGTAGACTGACCAGGATTACTTAGAAAAGTTATAAAAGGTAGAAAAAAGTTATTTAATAGCATTAACCCTCACAACAAGTCAGGTAAAGCAACATTTACATAATGGAAACAGCTATCAATGTGTTGTTTAAAGCAATAAAACACATCATCTTTGTAGCATCCATGTTGTTTCCACATTATAATTTAGGAGCTCATGAACAGAAGGACTTCCCAACTCAGAAAATGGGACTATTCAAGGAGCATGTGAATGCAGCATTAGCTCACTGAGAAAAGCATTCTGGGAAATATAGGAAATAACTGACATACGTAAAAGTGGATGTGGCAGGTTGATGGAAATGTCGGCACACTAAAAAGTTAATTAAATAACTGTGGATATATTCAAAGGTGAACTTCTTCTTTATACTATTTAACACTGACAAACTGCGACCTTAAGGTGCCCTACCAATTTCACTGCAGCCAGTATATTTATCACTGCGCCATCCAGCTTCTGCCCATTGGCCACAATGTCTCCCAGAGAGTAGAAATCTCTGGAGTCTTTCACTGGAAGGTGTATCAGCGGCAGCAGCCTGTCGATGGTGTCTATATCAGCACACAGAGTCACCTGGGAATGAGCTTCCGTCACCAGCAGCCTGTAGAAGCTGAGACAGCAAATACAAGCCTTTGAACCTTCAAGTCCTCTGAAACCATCATCAGACATTACACACTGTTACATCATATTTTATACAGCATTACACTGTGCTAACCTCACTACCCTTCAGCTATTATAAAGTACCACAGGGTGGTGGTGACTTATTCTTCTACAACATTTTTATTAAAGGAATAATTACCTTGGTGTTGTGGGACAGAATTTGTCCCCTTTCTCTGGGTCTTTGATGGTGACTAAAGGATTGTCAATGACAACTGGAAAAATAATGAGAAACAATTTTGTGCTATTTGTTGATCACATTCAAGCATTGGCAGGTTTTGAAGCAAGCAAGACACTGGACACAACTAAAGGATACTGTATATGTTGATTAAAAATATAATAATTTCTGCATTATTCCATCCAGAAAAGAAAAAATAGATTTAGAAATATATTTGATATTTGACAATGAGAGTGATTTCCTCACCACAGTCTCCAGTGCTGAAGCTGTTGGAGAGCCCGATGATGTATCCATCATTTCCCCAGGCTGTCACATTGATGAAGAAGTCAGGTGAGTCCTTAATGGTGAAGCCAAAAGTAAATCTGTCCACACCAATATCTGAAATTTAGATGTACAAGTTTGGTGAGTGTTGCAGCTAAATGATGGAGAAGAATTGAAACAGGCTACAAGAATGGCTATTAATTTATCTATTCTCCAGAAGAGGGGGCCAGTGTACAACACACTAAGGTACAGTGTACAACACACTAAGGTGCAGTGCTGTATGAGGAATCAAAGTAACAGCTTAGGTGCACTAATATAAAAAGATACTGACTTTTTCTGTCAGGAAAGCTTCTGACGTCAGATTTCCCAATGATGATGCCTGCCACTTTCTGAAAAACATTGCAAGGGTAATGACAGTGTGCAGCCATTTGAAGATATGTTCATAATTCAACATAATTACGAAACAAACTCAGAAAAACAGGCCTGAATTACATCCTGTTCCACAATTGAAGAAAATTATATCTGTCTATTTGAGGGCTGCTGTAAGTTAGGAACAAAACATTACATTGCTGTGGGATAATTAGAAATGAACTCACCGGATGAGAGAAGTTGGGATGCAGTTCAGAGATGGCAATGTAGGTCTGAGCAGCCATTTTGTTTACTCATAACTTTATCCCTATCCAGTCGTTTTATTTACAGACTCTGTAATTTAGGAAAAACAAATGTTAACACTTGTATTTTTGGCTAACTCCACCTGGATAAAGGATGTTAAAGTATTTCCTGTGTTCTAACATTACCAAATACTTAAAACCTTAGCTTAAAACGACTGTACAAGAGTTAAATTATTAGGTAAACTGTAACAGTTAGCTAATTTAGCTAGCTACATAGTGAAACAAGGCTAATGTTAAGCTAGCTGACCTGTTCACTGCATGGTGAGTAATTAGAGGGCTCCTATTTTTTCTTAATTACTTATTGATTTAAATAGCTTAATATCAGCTTTTTTCTAACTTTACCCAATGCGTTTTTCAGTTTTAATAAGTTATATTTTTTACCTGCGTCAGATTTCCTCACAGTTTACCGCGGCAGAGCTGCTGCACGCGACACAACCTGCGGAGCCCAGGTGCTGCATTCATATGCACTCGGAAAAATCAAAATTTCAAATTGTAATAATCTGATAAGAAAAAAAAAGTCAGTGTGACATAAAAATCTCTGACAATGCAGAGGCTTTGTCACATACTGATATTTAGCAGTATGTTTTATAATTTGTTGCATGTTATTATATGTTATGTCCTCATTGTCAGGACAGATTAAATACAATTCTAACAAATAAATAAGTTTAAAAGGATACATTCAAAAGCCTCATCAATGCTTATTCAGCCATTAGCTATAACATACAGATACTTAATTTTTAAAATATAATCTGCCCGGACATTTTCATTCCGAGCTCGTCAAATACCGCCACATTGTCAGTCATGTGGCCGTCAGATACTGACGTACATAGGCCCCTTTCGCGGCTGTATTATCTGCACTGGGCAGGTAGTTGTTGACACACCATCAACGGAAGCCGTCAAAAGCTGGCACTGTCAGTAGACATCCACATAAAATATTGACGTACAAAGGCACCCTTCGTAGTGGTATAATATGCATCAGGCAGTCGCAATTGTTGACGCGTTGGCCACCAACCAAAGTTGTCAAAAGCTAGTCAGTGGACGTCCACGTTAAGATTCCGATGTACAAAGGCACCTTTTCCAGCGTAATGAAATGCATTGACCAGTGGCAGTTTGAGACGCCACCAGTGACAACATAATATAAGGGGCTGGAATGTGCTCAAACAAACCCTGGGCTTTCACCTGGGAGGCCACTGTTCGCTTCCTGTGTGAATGTTGAACCAAACCATGATGTTTTTTTCTAAACTTAACCATGTGCTTTTGTTGCCTAAACGTAACTATGTGCTTTTAAGGAGATAAATGGAAATATGAGGTGTTTCACTGACATTGTAACTTTATTTTGAAAAACACTGTATGCATCTACTGAGCAGGAGCTGTACATTTCCTGTTAAAACCAGTCTTTTTTGGAAAGACACAATGCATGTAACAGGTATGAATTGACATGGCGTCCTGGAGCGTCAAGAGCAGATGCAGGAGGGTACCTAGCGTGTCATATGTAGACATGACAGTCCACAAAGTTGCGATATTTAACAAGTTGAGATGAGAGTGCGTTAATCAACACATACTATGCTCCTTTTGGTCTTATACTGGGAATGTTGCTGATTTCCTACAGGCAGAAATGAAAACTCCACAGCATAAGATTATCATCATGTGCAATGTTATTCTTCAGTATCATGTTCACTTGTATGTAGTGCAATATAATTTCTCAGTCATGTGCAATACTACTTCTTATTGTTATATCATATATAACACTGACTATCAGGAGCAGTATGTTTTTTTCCACCATTTTAGTTCATTTTCAGTCACTCTTGTATGTATCATATTCCTATTGTTACTCTATTAGACACTGGTTTTTGCTTCTGCTTCTTGAAAACACCTCTTATCTTGCATTTTTGTATATTTTACCAGATATTTAAATCTCTATTCTTCTAAAACTGGGCCCAGTGAGTGACCCTGACCCGGGGAACCCACTGGTTGAGTGGTTGAAACTGGTTGTGAATTGTTAAAATTGTGCTCACTGTTCTTAGTGTTATTGTAATTTGAAGCATTCTCTGGCACAAGAATTTCCTTCAGGATAAATAAAGTTCTATTGAAGTGAATTTAATTAAGTTTTTTGCATCTCAGCTGTCTCTGTCCGATGAAATAAAACAACATCCACCAGCCACCTTTATTTATTTACTAAAGTACGTTTTCTTTTTATTATTTTGCAGAACCAACTTTGTAAAAGTGTTCACTTATGGAGCAAGACATTTGTGAGAAGCACACAAAGGCAAGTATGCTTGCACACCACCCATTTTTTTTTCTCCAATTATCTGTCTGGAAATCTTTATAAATGTAGTTTTATATGGTTAAATTCCTGTATGAAAAGTCTACTATTTTACTATATTTTCTTTCCTCCATAAAATTTTCAGAACTATTTTACGAACTCTAATATCCTGTGTAAATGTATAATTTGCTCATGCTTATTAAGAGGTTCTCTTGTGTAGTGAAAAGCGACCTGCACCCTCCCAATGTTTTGGTAGACTTTATGTGATGTTGCCTAGGATGAAATCTACAATTTCAACACTCATTCAGTACAGTAAACATCTGTACAGCTGTGCAAACATGCATGAAATGGAACTGAACAGTACAACTGCTATCACTGATGGACCCATTGACTGGAAACTGTCAATTATACACACTTATACACACATTCCCCTCACACACACATTATATTTGCGCACTATGGGAGTCATTTTCTTAAAAGTCTCTACTGTGAAAGACATCCCTGCACCCAGACTTTGATATCACCTTGATAATCCATCCCAGTCATCATCCACAGCACGGGATTTGTTCTCAGACGGCAGTGCTGAGATGAATTTGACAGTTTCCTGGTTTGCTTTGATAGCACAAAGCTGTATTTGACGTGTGATACTGTCTCATACACCTAAGCTGGAATGAAAAGGTGTAACAGTAAACCCTCATTCAGCTTCACACCGCCTTGTTCCACTTCCACGGTGACTAATCCTCGCGGTCGGGCGTTTGGATCGGATATCTCATCCCTGTGACTAATGTAGATTTTCAGGCAGTCATATGTCTGTTGATGTGATTCTACGGTCAATGTGTTCCTAATCGCTGAGAGAAAACAGTGCAGCAGCAGCAGCAGCGGCAGCAGCCATAAAGGCATTTCCAACACAATAACACAACATGGGGAGATTGTTTCTCAGCAGACAGCCTGGTGTGTAATGTTCCATCAATGTATTGATGGACTTTGTATAATGTTGTATAATGTTAACTGATTAAATACACTGAACATGTAGCTAAGGAATCGATTTGTTATTTGCACCAGTGGTTATTCAAATGACACCAAATTTCAAATTCTAATTTCATTAGGTTTTTTTGACTACAGTTTGTGAGTCCATTAATCACAGCTGCACTGTAAAGCATCATCAGATAAATCAAGTGAACCTTGCTTTTGCTTCAATGATTTAACCATAATGAATTCATGGCCGCCGTTAATCCGTCATTAATCATACTTTGGTCCGATATTCAGGTGCTTCTTTTAAAGTAATCTCAATAAACTATTTTGAATTTCTTTACGATGAGCAGTCGCATAAGGTCATGCTTGTCCCCTCTGATGGCATGACTTTATTCAGAGGCGAGCAGGAAGTACCTGCAGGGCTGCAAACACAGTCACTGCAGGAATGTGCTGTGATTGGGTGGCCTCCCCGCCTCAGGTCGGCTCCCTGGAGGGCCTGTAGCCGTCTGACCGCTCCTCGGTGATTAATCCATCATCTCGCTGTGTGTGCATGAGTGCGTGAGTGTGTGTGAGAGGGCCTGTGTGTGTGTTCTTTTCCGTATGCATGTCAGTGAATACAGTAGGGTTATGTGCTGTGTGTAGAGCTGCCATGCTCATTCTCACACAGGCATGATAAACGCAAGGCTGCCCCAGTGGCAAGTATAATAAGTGCAATCAGAGGTGAAACTTGTTATAGTTGTAATGATAAAATACTAATAGGCTCTAAAGTTTGCAGTAACACACCCTCAGGCTTACAGGTAGCCGTACAAAGGGAGCTCAAGCACTTGATTAAGCTGATTGTCTTAAGAAATATGCAACATGTCCATCAAAACTGAACTAAGCAGATTTTTGTGGTGTGTCTGCTGCAGTGGGAATTCATTATTTTGCCACTCGTACATCAATCAGCACATTGTTGCGGACACATTTGCTGCTACTTAAGAAAACTGCATTTCTGCACTAAACACTTGGAATAATAAAAGAAACTTTGTCTGGAAAGGCAGACATCTTACCAGAAGTTCAAATACCACATTCAAAACACTCTTCATGAAGAATGTGACAATTTCATTCCCCTGTGTCATCTGCTATTTATGTGAAATGTTTTTTGAAATGACTGGTCTCACTGATCTACGCATCTTTGACAAGGCATTTCTTGGAAATGACAAAAAGTATCTCAAGGTAAACAAAGGCTAAGTTTAAGTTTAAGAATAAAATATGACAGATATTATTCACTCTTTTACAGATGGCAGACTGGCTGGTAAGCAAGAACAACACACACACAAAAAATAATGCTAACACTGAAGGTATGACAAGCAGGATTGTCGGTAAAGTTTTTTTTGTGTCTCTTGGATGCCTGCTGCTCACAGTCTGGCACCTGGTTTCTACCTTTTTATAAAGCGTTAAACTCACCTGAGAGCTGTGGCAGTCCACGCCCACAAATGTCCCGAACACAAAGAATAAGAGGAAAATAACAAAATACAGGCAGAGTGCAGTGTCTCTGCACAAAAATACACCACCACACACCAAGAGGAGGTCATAAATGATGATTAAGAGGGATTACTTGTATGAGTCTGTACATTATTTTTAGGAAAATCCTGCATCATATATCATGGTTGACTCTTTAAAAAAACTAACTCATAGTGTTGTGGGATTCAGACCAAAGGCACTATAGCATATGTCAAAATTGCACCCAAAACTAGCACATTAAAGTATTCACTTTTATTGATGGCAATGCAAAGTGAACCACAGCCACCCCTCAACAATAAAGTATTCTCTTTTTCTTGCCTGGTTATTAAATCATAGTGGTGCAAGTGTATTTAAGCCAGTGTATTTAAATACAAGTCTGGGGCAAACTTAATATTACACACACAATTTTTATTTGACATAATGAGCTCAGAACATGAGCTTATAATATGCTATAATACATGCTGCTTGCATATTAATACATCAGCAGAGCTGCACTGATGAGGAAAAATATTGTCCACCATGGTACACAAATTCTAAAACCTGATGACTGACACAGAGGCCACTGAGTTTCCTAAGAAGATAAAGTCGTTGTGAGCGTGTCTTTAGAATATACTCAGTATTTCCAGAGAGGCTCACATGAGAGTCCAGAACCGTACCTAGGCATTTAAAATTTTCCACAGTTTCAACTTGTTGGCCATCAAGTAAAACTGGCTCTGTCCTCAGATCTTGTTTCCTGCAAATAATCAATTCTCAAGTCTTGGCCACATTGATTTCTAACTTGCTGATGCAACACCAACTGGCAACTGTTTTAAAAACTGAATAATCATTTTAGTATTTTTTAAGCAAAAAAAAAGTCTGTTGGTTTTATTCCTCTTACATGTGAGGTCAGGTACAACATATTTATTATTGAGGACGTCATTGGGCTCTGGGACATGAAACAGGACATGCTTCGCTGACAAAACAATTAATCGATTAATAAGAAAAATAATTAGCTGATTAATTATGAATTAAAATAATCATTAGTTGCAGTCCTAATCAGTAGTAAACACACCATTCATAATTAATAATATCATATTAAATGATATACCAATGACAGGACCTGGTGTGTATCAGCCACTTTTAAGACTCTAATTATATTTTGCTCATCATACTTCCTCTCTTGTACTTTTTAATGCACAAACTTTACTTGTAATGGAGTATTTTTACATTGCGGTATTGCTAGTAAAAGACCTAAATACTTCCTTCCACCGCTGTCATATTTAGCGACTGTCCTCTGGACCTCCACGATGGCACCAGACAGGAGATTTGTGGTTCAGCTGCACACCCTGTGTAAAACATGAGAAGACAGAAGGAAGCAAAGACAGCGGCGACTGCTCAGAGGCATGGCAACACAAAGACAAACACAAAGCCAAGCCCAAGTCCTTTTAGAGACGAAGGGATTGAAAGGATGTGACAGCTACATATTCCTTCTTTAGCCGTCTGTGCGCTCGTTCTCTCTCTAACAACAGAGCTGCAGCGACTTTTGGTTAGATCTAAATGAACATTTGTAATCAGAAAGTCTTACAACTGGTGTTTACACTATATCCACATGTGATGTACCAAAAAACCCTGCGCAGGAATACAGGAAGTGGGCAGACAAGTTGTAGTGTTTAGGTTGGTGAACCAAAGTGTTGTAGCTCACATGCGAGCATGCACACACACATAGACAATAGAGCTATTGTTTTTCAGTGCAGAGATATTCTGTGAGGATCTAATGGAACCAATCATCATTAGTTTATTGAATCCAATCATTAAAACATATTGTTCTGAATGGTGAGCAATATTTTGGCATGACCCATACGTCTACATCCAAGTATAGCTTTTGCAGTCGCTGGCAGCAGTCTTTATTGGCTTCCACAAGTGGAAGACGTCCAAACTACAAGTATGTGTACACTGTAATTTCCCTGCCACCTGTGTGACTAACTACACTGTAGCTGCTGCACCGCTGGGTCTGCTCACAGCCATTGAATCCAGCTGGGCTCTGCTAGAACAATGCGCTCTGTCTCCTCATCCCCGTGTCTAGCGAAGGGAGGGTGCGCGACTGTGGAGGAAACCTTAAATGATGTTAATAACGTGCTGTTGAAAAGCAGCACAGAGACAGAAATCAGTGGCATGCATGATGTCAGCTCCCATTATTGCCGTGTGCCACCATGTTGAGGTAATGGGAGCAACACTGTGGCGTTGGTCATGTTTTTGCTATGAGTCCTGACCGAGACTGAAGTGAGACAGGAAACATTACATTACATGACATTTAAATGAAATGAGGGGGAAAGTGACATTTATGTTGCAAAAACATGACTGAACAACAACTCTTTTCAGTCGTGGTGTGTTTTCAGGGAACATTCCCACGCTGATACTGAATGAAAAAATGCACGTTGTTTTGATGCTGCTTGTGGTTTGGGTGCTTTTACTGTACGTCACTGTCTACAAAAAACAGGTACCAACACCTACACGCCCAACTGAGGCATGTCTTTTATCCCTCTGTTGTCTGGTTTGCACAGTTATGGCCTTAATCCAAACTTGTGGTGTCCTCATATGCAAGTTAGAATGAGTGTGGGGGGATGGGTGGAGATATTCAGACTGTGGCCTGGCTGCACAAACCTTTCTGTAATCTCGGCTAGTGCCCTGATAGAGGTGGAGTCAGTGATTAGCTGTGCATAGATAAAGGCAAAAAAGGTGCAAGCTAGCTAACATTTGCTTGTTAGCATTAAACAAAGAATACAGCTGAGGCAGGTTGGGTGTGAGTTACTGCCCCAAGCAAGGGAGTTGAAGTATCTCAGGGTCGTGCTCATGAGTGAGGGTAGAATGGTGGTTTGGTGCAGCATCTACAGTGATGCGGGCACTGTGCTAGACGAGAGAGCTGATCTGGAAGGCAAAGCTTTCGATTTACTGGTCCATCTACATCTGAACCTGCGGTCATGAGCTCTGGGTAATGACCCAAAGAATGAGGTCATTGATACAAGCAGCCGAAATGAGATGTCTCAGAGAGGTGGCTGAGCTCAGCCGTAGAGATAGGGTAAGGAGCTCAGACATCTGGAGGGAGCTCGGAGTGGAGCCGCTGTTTCTTTATGTTGAAAGGTATCAGTTGAGGTGGTTCGAGCATCTGATCAGGATGCCTCCTGGGCACCTCCCGTTAGAGGTGTTATGGGCATGTCCCACTGGTAGGAGGCCATGGGGCAGACCCAGAACACGCTGGAGG
>JAPZEB010000014.1:19773654-19790628 GCA_029783705.1 Chaetodon striatus | reverse complement strand
ATATCTTAGTTTTTACTCTTTTGTTTTAGAATTTTAGCTTCTCCCTCTGTTAAGCTCAAGTCTATATTACATTAAGTCTATATATTACATTTTACGCACATGTTAGGAGTGGTGTTGGGCAGTTAGTAGTTAAACGTAGTAATGTAACTGTAATTAGATACAATTAGTGAGAAAATATGTAATTAAATCACAGTTACTCATCAAAATGTTGGTGATTACAAAGTGATGAAATCTGAATTGAACTGATTTTTTTTTTATTGACAACTAATATAAATATATACATATATATAAGGTATCACATCTTTATACAATGATATTAAAAGGAGAAAAACCACAATAAAACCCAAGCCCTTATTTCAGGTCATGTAAATATATTCCTTTCAGTGACAGGTTGAAATGTAGAATATAATATAAGTTCTGTTGCCTATTTCTGGACGTTTTTCTACTTTACTGCCCAGTTTAAAACATTTGTTAGAAAGTAATTAAATGTAAGAAGTTACATTAATTTGATGAAGTAATTAAAATGATTACACTACCTATTACATTTAAACAGGGTAACAGGTAATCTGTACATTTCAAATGTAATCCTCCTGACACTGGGTAGGAGCACATATAAAAATGTACATTTAAATTCTTACTTCGGTCAAAGGCGACCACTGAGAATATTTTTAATTATTCACCTTATTATTCAGAAAAGAGAAAGTTGGGTTTAAATCATTTTCACAATTATTCTAGTAGAATTTTAAGAAAATCTCCAGTAATTATCAGTAAATCATTGATAATTTATAACAATAGTTCATTATAAAGAATAACTGCATGTTCCCAGTCAGATATTGTCTAGTAATTTGCCTGTTTCAAGAGTTTGACATACACTTTAAATCTGAGTAAGAATCAGAAATACTTCATATTGATATTGATCCCCGAGGGGAAATTGTGATTTGTTTCAGTCGCTTCGATGTAAAGAATAGAGAATTAGGAGTATGAAATAGAGGTATGTAAATATAAAGTAATAAAATACAATAAAATAGAAATAAAAACATGCATTGTGCTACCATGTTAACACTGGTACTTAAGATGTTAAGAATAAAATATATATCCTCATTGTGCTGAGTCTGTAAGTGTGTAAAAAGGTCAAAGGTCATCCATAGATACCCACTGTGGGGTCAGCTTCATTAGGTGTTAATGACCCTCCCTCAGGGCAAGTTGTCAGCTGCGCTTTCAAACCTTTGTCTTATTAATCAGCTTCTTTTTTATGATAGAAAACAACCTGTTCTCCGCGATCTCTTCATGTTGCTGTTTCTCCACTTTCCCTGTCTCCCTCCTTTCCCCGAAACGTTAAATGACTGAACCACCAAACATCTTGGATCTGAAACAACACGAAACCTCATTGAACTGGCTCTGCTGAACATATGGTGGAATCAATGAGAGGGCCCATTCATTAAGCAAACTGTCATCAGGAGGCCGTTCAAATGGAAAATAGCACATACGAGCATGTAACACAGGAACTTGGATTTATTCCCAGTGATTTGTAATTAATGTATGGTACATGTCTCTGTTCCTGCCTTGATCTGCTAATTAGAGAGGAAACACGGGTGCAAATCCTCTCCGCTTCGTTGGAGGAATGCGGCTCTTGCAGCCAGGACCAAGTGTTTGCTCCTAATTTGAAGCTTGCTTGTCAAAGTATTGAAGGCCTCACATTAAACTAATCACAGGCTGTATGATTTGGCATCCATTCAGGGATTTTATGATAAACAGACAACAGCAGGACTGAGAGTTTGAAGGACACCTTTTTGATGTTCAAGGCTTTGATTCCGGCTCCCTTTGGAGCTGACCAAGTTCTTGTTAGCAGGATATGGGCGAAATTCAACAGTCCTCTTTTACAGAAGAGCTGGCCTCTAGTTCAATCACTTCCCTGCCAGTGCAGTTCCTCCAGGGGCTTCTGAATGTGGGGGTCTACATGGAACAGTTTAAAGAAGGGGGGCACAATTTCAAGAAGTGTAAATGTGTTAAAACTTAAATTGCTTCTTGCTTCTTGACGACAATGAACTGTGCTTATTAATGGTTTCATTATTCAAGGAAATAAATGAATGCAAAAAAGGATTGTTATAATATGAAACTAGATAAATAAAGAGCTTTTTGTAACACTAAATAGCCTACAGATAAAGACAGACTACGAGACATGTAGAAGGTTCTACACCTGCTCTACACAGAGGAGCAAGACACCCAGACTAAAAAAAGACGCTACAAACAACTGCATTTGTACTTGCTTTGTGTATTTTCATGTCTTCATGGCTATTTTCCATCACCCTGCGGCCATTTTGGGCCTCTTTGTGGTCATTTTGTGTCTCCACATAGTGATTTCATGTCTCTTTGCAGTTGATTCAGTCTCTTTGCAGCCATTTTATGACTCTCTGTAGACATTCATTTGTGGTAATTTGTGTCTCTTTTTGGTCATTTTGCATCTTTTATTGGTCGCTTTTGTCTCTTTGTACTTGTTTTGGAACTTTTGTAGTCTATTTGCGGCCATTTTGCATCTTTTTGTGATCTGCCATCTTTTTGTATCTCTTTGCAGTAATTTTATGGCTTTTTGTGTTAATTTGTGGTCACTTGCATCTCCTCTTGGATCTGTTTGTATTTATTTTGCGTCTCCTAGTTGTTTTCTGATTCTTTGTAGTCTGTTTGTAGATATTTTGCTATTCATCATGATCATTTTGCATCTGTTTATAGTTAATTTGTGTCTCTTTGTAGTTGTTTTCCAACTCTTTGTGGTCTCTTTGTAAACATTTTGTATCTCTGTGGTCATTTTGCATCTGTTTATAATTATTTTGTGTCTCTTTTTAGTCATTTTCTGAGTCCTTGCAGTCTCTTTGTAAATATTTTGCATCTCTTCTGGTTCATTTTCCATCTTTTTATTGTCATTTTGTGTCTCTTTGTAGTTGTTTTCTGACGCTTTGTCGTCTCTCTGTAGTCATTTCATGTTTCTTTGCGTCGTTTGATTGACTTTTTAACTGGAAATGTTAACGTCATTCAGAGGTTCTGGTCCAGACCCAGTCCAGTAATCTATCCATAATACTAACAAGCCAGCTGCCCATCACCTCCTGACTCTGGTAGGTGGGGCACAACGTGGTTTCTACAACAGAGTTGCATGTTTTGATGTTAGCACGTTAGCCAAGAGTCGGTCAACTTGAGACAGAGACGTAATAATTATCTGAGAATTGTTTCAGCCTGTGGCCAGTCCTGGACATTCAGTGTCCGGTGGTATATCCTGAGAAAGATACTTTGGTTTCTGGCAGCAACACTAAATAGAGGAACTGGATATTTAGCGCTTAGAACTGGAGATTTGGGCCAAAATCAGAAAAGTGTCAGGCAAAATGTGGTACATATTAATGAAGGATCTTTGTGTTGAGAGTGATAGAGTTAAGGTTTCAGACTCAGGTATGTCTGGCTGACAGCAGACTCTCCCTCCTCCTCACACTTCCATACTTTGAGGTCAAAGGGCAACAGATGACTCCTCTATTAAATGACCACCAGGACACACCCCACCCACAAAGAAATCACTCTGGTTGGCAGTAGTTTCATTAAATCTATGCTTCTGTTCAGATTATGTTACACTGAGTGATCTACATTTCAGATTAATATATTATTCTGCAGCTGATTGAAATCCCACCACAGTCACACTCAGCCGCAATCTGGCAAAACATAAGGGATCATACATAATAATGTCAATGAAAGGGTTTCTCCCTGAGTAATTTCCTCAATAATGACCAATTTAGCTCTATCATTCACAGTAAATGAGTCCATTACATGGGGACGGTAGCAGATCGTAATCACTTTCCCCTCATCAGTCTGAGAATAACCCTCAGCATATGAGGGTCAAATGACCATAAGTGACCCTGGTAGTGGAATGCACTTTGAACTCTGACCTCTGGGCAGGCCAGAGGGCTGATCCTGACCTCCACGGAGAAGAGCAAGTCTTGGAGTGGAGCAGTGACCACTGACCAGTTGCCTAAGTCACTTCGGGAGGGAGAGGAGATGTTGTTTGGGTCATTAAAGGGGAATGTGGACAGGCTGTGTGTGGACAGTGTGGGAACAGAACAGGCTTGTTTTCAGTAACCAAACTGAAAACCAGCCTGTTTTAGTGCTTATTCAGTGGGTTTTTAGAGTACAATGATGGCATGGTTTGGTCAACATATTAAGGAACATGAAGTCCTTAAAGGGATAATTCACATCCAATTCAAAAAATACACATTTTTCCTCTTACCTGCTTTTTCGTTGTGGTGTGAGTGGTCGAGTGTTGGAGATATCAGCTGTGGAGATGTCTGCCTTCTTTCCAGTATAATGGAACTAGATGGCACTCGGCTTGTGGTGCTCAAAGCACCCAAAAAAATACATTTGAAAAGCTCAACAGCAATGTCCCTTTCAAAAATGACCCTTTCATGACTTGGACTTGAGGACTTGTAAGCTACATCAACCATATCACCGTAAACGTAAATGTGCTAACATAATATCTGAAACATGGACATGTCGTTCATCTCTTTTCCCCCTGAATAATAACAAGCACCCTCAGGTATAATTAATATCTCTTTCCACCACATTATCTGTGTTTTCCAGAACAACACAGTCAGGTACATCACTAACATGTTCAATACTGTATGGCTCATGCACTGTAACAGTTTGGTAAAATGTTTGGTATTCCTGAGCAGACAGTGAAATTTCAATGAACTAGGTAATCATTTGCATCAGTTCAGACATGCAGCAGGCACTGTGGTAAGCTGTGTAACTGCCAAACAAGTGTTGTGGTTTCCAAAAACTTCCTCCTGTCCTCCAGCTGTTGGATGCCTGATTGAACCCAGTGCGACGCCCTATAAACAAGCTGGCAGGCAGTCCTCAAGCAGCCACTCCTCTCCCACCCAAGTGAGGACACTTGACCTCCTCAACAAGGGTCACTAGTCACTTTCATTCGAGGTGTAAGGATCTGAAGGGGTGAGATTCGCCCATCCATCCCAATATCCGGGTTTGGTCTAATCCATGTGTGTTTGGATCCTATGCACCCTCAGTGGAGCCAGACGCTCACATGGACCATTGACAGGGAGGTAATTGTGTGAGCGACAGAGAAATGTATCAGGAACGGAGCCCGGGCCTTTTTGGATAAAGGCCTGTTCTGCAGACCTGCAGCTGAATCGACCTGTTTGCATATCAATACCTTCAGACCTGAATAACTTCAGTCAGCTGATGAATGAGAGATTTGCTGCTATCTCAGGTCTCAGGGATCTTTAGTGCAGAGAGAGACATAAAGGGAACTTTTCACCAGCTGGAAACTTGACGATATAGCTGACTGGTTCCCTTTACGCGCTCCTCACCAATGAATGGGGTTGTGTGACTTGAAGATATTCTATAACTGAAGAGCATGCAGGTTGAAATAAGCACCACCCACCTGCCAGATGCTGGCAAGGTTTTGTAAAAATGGTAGGTAATCATCTGAAATCTACTCTGAAAATGTAGTTTTTAAAGGAAAAAGTAACTTTTCTTGTCCTGAAGTTATGTTGTAGATTTTCTAATCTGATTTTTTGGTCATTTGGCATTAACGTTTTTTTTGGAGTCATGTTTCTGGACACCTGGCAAATGTTAATGTATTCCCCTTCCTTTTAGCACTTAATTTCAGTCTCCACCAAAATAAATATTTGAAGATTCTGGCTCTTTAGCTGCTAAATGTCCAGGACGTTCACCAGCCGACATGAGTTGCCTACTTTAGCCTTATTTCCACAAAGCAGTCTGGTTCAGTTTGTTACATATTAGAATGGTTATTTTTGCATTTCCATTGTCAAAAGTTGTGGATCGTACCAATACAACCATTCCATACCGGTGGTCCATACTGTTGTGGCACCTTGCTCATGAATCCTACACTAAAAGGTGGAGCTAGCAGCTCTGTATGCCCTTGATTGGTCTCAAGAGAATCGTCCCTCTTGCTTGACAATGACTCAATGCACAAAACTGCTATTTCTGAATATCCATCAATTGCAACAGTGACTGTAAATGCTCCAGCCTGTTCTTTTTTGTTTTGAAATGTCAACGCACAACTGTGTTCCTTGGACAATCTGCGCTGCATCACCCGTGAAAAGGAAATACAGCAAGAGCTGGACAGAGAGGTGACACAGCTATTACTATCCAGTAACAATCCCGCCTGCATTTTAAGAGTACTGCCAAACAGATCTGGGGTTTAGGTATTAAAGGTTTAATATCTTTGACATATTATGTATTTTTTGATTAGTGCACTTTTAACCGCTTCAGATCCCCTGTCCATTCCAACAAACATAACTCTTACAGGATGTCTAGATGTATGATTACTGTCTTCTGTCTCCATATAAATGCACAGACTTATTTGAGTGGACGTCTATAAGCCAGTCATGGCGTTCTACATCATCCAAAGTGGACTGCAGTAGAGCCACACCTCCTATTTTAACAAACATGGCCAACTGGGAAGCAAGGAGGAAGTGCAAGGCATGTTTTAATCTATTAATCCTATTGTTGAAGTACATAATTTGTGTTTAAATATCTTTTAAAGTGAACATGAGATGTTTCTTATAAATGTCAGAGTATCATATGAAAGATTTGTAGCTTTTACTCAAGATGTTTTCAAAAATATCCGTCCATTGGAATTAACCAAAGATCTGAATGTCACCTGAGAGTGAATAGGGGAAATACAGTTTAAATAGGGAAATACTGTTCTACATTTTATTTTCTATTGACTTAATCTGCTTATTATGCATCCTACTGATTGTGTACAGAGAATATAACATACTGTTTCCTGGAGATACTTCAGAAAATGAGGATATTTTGAGTTGTGATGATAAATACAATACAAAAATATATATGCAATGTGTTTTAAAGTATCACTTCATTCATTGATATGAGTTAACCAGTCATGAAAAATAAATAAACTCATGTTTTTTGTCGAAAAAAGGTCTGTTTAGACCATTTATTCCTTTTTTTATAGACCTTTTTTTGCTGATGATTTATGGGTGCATTAAAAGTAGAAGTCCACTTCACAATATTTTTTTGTGTTTGGAACATAATTGGTTTCTGAACAGGTTAAGTTCACCTGCTATGTTACGTTAACAGAAAAAAACCTACATTTATGTACATAAATATAAATGTCATATACACGCATTTAACAACCACATAAATGAGAAACTAGACGGATGGAACAGGAAGATTAAAGCCGTACCCTGGTCCAGCGTCCATGTGTGCTCCCTTGTGTATGTGTGTTTAGGTCCTGCATCGATTACAGATGTATGGAAGATATATCAGGTGTTAAATAATATTTTACAAATGTATGATAGCGACCCGTGCTCGACCCCTGAGTTAAATCAAAGTGACAGTGGGACATGGTACGTATAAGCACATATCCCCGCCGCCTATAAACTAAACAGGCAGTTATTGATCCGTACCATCTCCCCTCAGTGGAAGTCCCTGAGGTTGAGAATGCAATATTAATGGATCAGGGGGGAGTTGTTGTATGCCCGTGTGTGTGTGTTTATTTGTGTGTGTGTGTGTATGTGTGTGAGAGCATGCATCTGCACTCATAGCTCATGCAGGGTGACTCCATTAACCAGCGTGGCGGACTGGCGGTAGCGGTCAGCAGTTTATGGCGGCCAGGCTCACAGGTCAAGGGGGAGTGAAGAGGTCAAAGATTGTCCGTTCCCAAAAGGTCTCCAATCACAGCAGTGAATTGATTGCTTACACATCAGAAAAGCCACTGTCCCTGAGTTAACTTCACATTTAGCCCCTGCAGCAATATGACCCCTCCTTCACCGCCCCAACCAATCCCCCACTACAACCACCAGCTCCTGCAACTGGGAAGTGTTGCAGAAGACTTCCTGATCGCTCACTTATGCTTAAAGAAATAGCTCCACATTTTGGGAAATGTGCTGATTTGTTTTCTTGTTGATAGAAGGAAAAGAAGATTAAAACCACTCTCATAGATATGAGTCTGTTGAATAAGGCTATAGCCGTGGCATGAAAGGTGCCATACCATTGTCCTGATGGCTCATTATTCTGAAACCCCAACGTCCCACAAAATTTCCCATTGGACTGAAAGCCCATTTGTCCGGCACTATCCCTGCAAACAAACAGCCATTACTACTAAGGCTTGTTTGTTTAAAAATGCAAGTTGAAATTAGAAAGATTCATGGCCTGCAATCAGTCGGCCCTGCTTCCCCTAATGTTTCACACCCTCTTTCCCCCAGTTGATTGGGAGCATCTGTGTATATATGTGGCTGTCGAAACTGACATCCAGGAACTAACCGACTACACAACTCAGCTGCAAACATCAGATCTCCAATCTCAAAACCTATCACCCATGTGAGTCCATGAAGGAACGTGAGTAGCTTCATTGGGAATTATGCCCTCAATACCTTTGTAATATAACTGCTGCATGGAACAGTACATAATCCAAACCAGGGAAGAAGGATTGTTAGATTAAAACCACCTCCAATGTATTTAGGTATTGTTATGATATTTCATATTTTTCTGATTCATGTCCTGACAATGTTGTTCAGCCATACTGTTTACCAAAATATGTTTTGACAAATCACCTAATTTTGTGCTCAAAGTTAAAAAAAGAAGAGTATTGCTATATCAGGAAGATGCCATATGACTATAGTAAAATCTGCAAGTCATACATCATCCTCCAAGTTTGTGGAGGCACACTAGTATTAACATCATAAACATCGTTGTAAGCTAGCCCGTCAGTTTATCTTGTATTTTACCATAACTGTAGCATGATAGCTTAATTATCTCTCGCTGTGTAGTTGCCCTCTGCCTAAGTTTGGTGTATTGTTTATTTCCATAATGGCATTTATAGCCTATGTGTGGTGAACAGCTGCATTAAATGAAGTGAATTACAGAAAATCAAAAATAGCACAACCAATCGACTGTCTCTCTCGCTTCCTTCGGCCATACCGTACCAAGGTTCACTGTGTGAAATGCAGTTTCGGGACGTGTTGAAAGTTTGCACCGTCCACCAGCAGCTGCGGCCCCCAATAGACGCTGGGAAGTGCACAAAAATTTGAAAAGTCCCATTAGAATAACAAAAAAAACCCATAAAAAAACAACAACAAAACAATAACTGCTGAGTTGAGATGAGAGCGGCTGATGCACCTCCAAATGTACCGTGGCCAACGTGCAGCAATGCGGCTCCTCAGTGCAACAGCAGCTAGATGGCGTTTCATCACTATGCAACTGACAGCTGCAGCAGGAGGAGACAGTAAAGAAAACAGTGAGTGAAAGAGAGATTCCTTTTGTTGTGCCAAATGTTATCTCATTAGTGCTCTGATAACCAGTAAATTATTTAAATTATACCATATTGCTGTTTTCCAATACTGTAGCTGCTATCTCATTGCTATGGTAATGGATTAACACTATGTATGACTGATAACCACACCCAAATTTTCCGGTTAAGACAGAGCATTAACCACAGTAAAGCTGGCAGGACATGAGGCCCCACAGCCTAACTTCCACCATATTCCTTTTTCCTTCCATGGTAAGGGCATGACCTGCCAGTCTGCCTCTGATTGGCTTACCCTGATATTCTTATCCTAACTAATCTTATTCCTCATGTCTTAACCCTATAAACCAAAGAAACTGAGAAGGCAATGAGTACTAGGCCATCAGAGGCAGAGTAGGAAGGTCTGATGACATCATTCTGCGTGATAACTAGTCATGTGGTTCTGTTTAGGAGAATGTGAAGTCCTTTTTTTTGCGTATTTGTGTTCAGGATACCAGCTGTTGAATCAATTGGTTTTCAGTCAGATGTGACATGTTTTGGACTACTGGGGTTTCAAAATTAAGAGCCGTCCTAACAATGGACAATCCCCAATGGAAATGAGGAAAGTTATCTTAGCTCTGCTTGAAGGTAACAAAATCTAGATCAAACAAACATGTTACTTTGTGAGTTTTAGAGGTGCCGGTGGGCTGATTTTGTTACGTTTGGACAGAGCTAACCTCGCTGGCTCATCATGTTTTTAGCCTGAGCCAAGCGAACCAGCCGCTGGCTGTAGCTTTATATATATAGCCTACAGACAAGGAGTGGTATTGACATTCTTACCTAACTGTCAGCGACAAAGTCAATAAGCGTATTTCCCAAAATGTCAATCACTTTGACCATGATGGCAAGTTTTGCTGTTAATGTTCCAATATGGCTCCCTTTAGAGGATTAAAACAGCTTTTTAAACCGTGGCAGGCCTTCTTGCTGTTTTAGTTGTGTTGTACTGATATAATGTTACTGATTTAGCTCAGTGGAATGATTGAGTTAATGTCAGAAACTGTGAGAAATGTTTTTAAAATTGCAATCACCCTGACATTTAGCTGCAAGTTGGTGGATTTTGTTACCTTTGGTCAGAGCCAGGCAAACTGTCTCCCTGTTTCCAGTGCTAAGCTAACCGGCTGCTGGCCCTAGCTCCAACTGCTGATGTGAATAATATTCCTCATTCATTTAAGTCCCAGATTTTAAAAGTTATTTTCCTGCCGTTTATGAGTTTAACACTTGATTTAATAAATAAGCAAAGGTTCAGTATAAAAACAACAGTCCACAAGATTTCCATATACTGTAAATACATGTCAGCTTTCCTATTAAATCATCATATTTTAGATTCCCGGCAGCCGCAACATCGGTTTGTTTGGAATAAATACAAAGAGGATGAGCTGAGTGCTTCTCAGAAATGCGGTGCAAAAATCAGCCTCAAAAACATGTTTCAGAATAAAAGTTTTAGTCAGAACTTCCAGCAGAATTTCATATACAAAAAAGTCTCAGAGAAAACATCTCAACAATAGTTTGTCATCTTATAAATTAAGCTTTTAGAAATATACAGTTGCATGTAAAGTACCGTTTGTGGAGGTGAATATTGATTAAATGAAGAAGAGAACATTCACAGATACAGGTGTTGTCTGTAGAGAACATTTTATACAAGTATTGTATCTACGACATAAATAACAGCAAATTTACAGCACATGGTGGACTGTGTTTGATATTTATGGTACCTTTTTGCACCAGTACCAGGCATCCTCTTGCTTTTGCTACATCTTTAATTTTTATTAAAGACAGTCCAGAAAAGGAGATTGCATCACAAGAACTGAAGAAAAAGAACTGCGTACACTGCATAAACAGATTTAAATGATTCTGGATGATTAATTTATGTGTCAATAACCCACATTTACATTTATTTTGATTGTGCCATTGTGCATAACTCAAACCCCCTTTGGCTCTTTTCTCTGAGTTTTTTCTTTTTTCAAGCAGAGCTGGTTTATCGTAGCTTTGCCAGGCTGTCAAGACTTGTTACTCTTTTGCCATTTGGTTTAACTTCAGGCACATCTCTTTGCAGTGCTGGCGTATTTCTGGAGTTATTTTCAATATAGAGACTGTGCTGTTAAGTGTTTTGGACAGCAATAAGAGCTCAGTGTACTTCTGGCACTCGGGGTGCCAAGTGCTTGCACTCGTCACACTGCAGCAGCAACCAGCACTTCTCACAAGCTTTTTCTCAGCATTGCTTGCTAAAGTGGCTCAGGGGATCGAAGCTGTCACAAACTTTGCTAGCATGGCTGTAAATCTGGAGGAAGGCGGGAGTTTTCATAGCTTAAGAAATGAAAGAAAGGCATATTTTGCACAGTAAAAGCTTTGGTAACACACAGCGTCTTCAAGATATCCCTGTCTGGTTCTGGTAGTTGGCTTAACAAGAATGCTACTAACAGTTTTTAAGAGCTTTGGCAAGTAGCCGTTCAGTCCCAGCCAAAATTGTGGCCAGTCATTTGGTAAAACTTGAGATTGAAGGGTCTGTAGAAGTCTCTGAGCCGATGCAAGACCTCAGAGGGGATCTGGGGATGGGGCCTGCCCTTCGACTTCCCCAGGCAGCGCGGCCTGCTGCTCCCCTCGGGTTTCTTTAGGCAGGGGAAACCTTTGGTCTGGTTGAAGTAGAAGTGCTTGTCTGTCACCACGCGTTTGAGCCCCAGAAAGTCCTGGACCCTGCCCATCTCGCCCGCCGGGTCCGTCACAAGGCGTTCGCCGCTGACGAAGAGGAGGCGTGAGAGCGGGAAGAAGCGCAGCCAGTTCTCTAGGTGCTTGGCGTAGATGCCAATGCGCACGGCGCTCCACGATGTGTCGATGAGGCCTGTGGTGGCGTTGCGGAAAGCCAGGTTCTTGAAGGACGGGAGCCCGGGAGATTTGGTAAGAGTTTGAGTGTAATCCGAAACAGCCCGGGTCACGGGGTCGCGCACCACCACGATGAGCTTGGTGTGGCGGCTCATGGAGAAGACACGACGAGGGGCTTCTTTGGTGATGAAGTAACTGGGCGTCTTCTCCATGGTGATCTGACCTTCCAGAGTACGAGGCATCAGGTTCCTGCATGACAGAGGAAAAGAAACATTGCCATTAATGAAACTGTAATCTAAATATACCATGAGAGTACCTCCAACATGCTGTATGTTCAAAAATAACATCTTAATATTAGAAGAAATGAATATACTCCCTCGACTTTCTCATAACTCTCATAGCATTCCTGTGATGATGCCTCACTTGCCTTGAAGGCTTTTTGATTTTGCTTTGTAATTAGTGGGCTAAATCTGCGATTAGAGGGAGATAAACATGACATTAGCTGCTGGCATTGATGGAGTGACCATGTCAGTGCAGACTGGGAGGGAATCTGTGAGCGGCTACTGTAGGAAAACCGCAAGGCTATATTAACCTCAGGAAAGTAATTTCCTCTCATCCGCTGCCTCCTCCTAAACAGCCTGGACTCTCCCTCTCCGCTTGGTCCTTGAAGCTGGGAGACCGTCCCGCAGGACCGAAATAATAGCCACATTACTGTCATACCACTGGTATTTGTAGCCTTACAGCAGGGTTGGAAAAGTTACTATATAGTTTCACTTTAATTGCTTGTTTTTCCTTTTTGTGTGTACTACAAGCTAATCTGTATCACATGACAGTGCTGGACAAGTTGCTTGAAAAAAATAATAAAATAATCACTCCTATGAAAAAGATTTTAAGCTATTTTTTTTACTACTTAACAATCAAAATAATTAAAGTCAGCTACATTACACATTACAAATCCTCAACAACCTTCATATTTTCTGTATTTAATGGGTGTAAAAGCAATAAACAAACAAAAAAGAGATCATTTGGTTTAACAAGCAGCCGGCCTTGTTTGGATATATTAACTGAACATCACCAGCTAGCTTAACATTAGCTCCAGTGACTGCACACAGCTTTCCAGGCTCACAGTGACGCTGTGGGCTTCACACACCTCCAACAAAAACAGTGGATTCCTGAATGCAGGCTTAACAGCGGCTAACGTTAATAAGCCAGCTAAGAACACACAACATGAAATATAAAAAAAACAACCTTGTAACTTGGACGCACATTTATACTCTTAGCCCCTGTGCCATGCTAACAGAGCATGCAGACCTGAGTTTCCTAGGATATGAAGGCATGACCCACCCTATTCTACCTTACTCTGCCTCTGATAGACTTACCCTGACCCTAACCCTAACCTAAATCAGTCCCACTCCTCCTGCCTAAACCTCACCCACCCAGGCAATGAAAGCAACGAGCCAAACAGAGGCAGAGTAGGGTAGGTCATGCCTTTGCTATCCTAGGAAACATAAATTCACATTACAGTAATGCAGAGGTGTCCAAATTTTTTTGAATGGGGGCCAGATTCAATAATATGAATATACCTGGGGGCCAGCTGCTTCTCGCATCATGTGGGTTATTAAAAAAAAAATCACATACAAATGAGACAAATGCAACTGTTTCTTCTTTCACTGACAATAGTCCACTTTCCACCACTCCTGAAAGTGGCTGTCGACCTTACTCTTTCTTCTTCTGCCTGCGTACTTGATACATGTCTACAAACTGTATGATTGTCCCGCCCTCATGAGGTGAATGTAAAAAACGAAAAATGAAAAAAACAAAAACAAAACAATATTGAGTGGTGGGTCACATGTAGCATATTTTCAAAGACAGGCTGCAGGCCTTTTAAAATCGGTCCGCGGGCCAGGCTTTGGACATGCCTGCAGTAGTGTAATGACTTTTGTCAGTAATTAGTAGTGTAAGGGATTGCACAAATTAAAATATGTCTGAAAATAATGCAGTTTTATATTGTATAAGTACAGTAGTAGGGGCTCCCTGCTCTATCTCTCTTTCAGTTAAATGTTGAAGACTGCTGCATCCCTTACATGAATTACTAATAAAAGTTATCACATTACAGTAACACATCACTAAATACCACATTACTTCCCAACACCAGACATTAAATGACAAATATCTGTAAATACATTCTAATCTTTTTTTTTAAAAAATACATCTTTCTCACTCTTATATCTCTTGTATAAGATAAAGAAACAGCAGTTAACCTACATTCTGGTAGTTTTTGTATAACTAGTAATAGTAACATTGTACTTCCAAAGTTGACATGCCTTTTTTATTGACATTTGACTTGCCATACAAAAAAGCACACGTTACTAACAACAGTGAGGATGGCTCTGTCCTATTCAAGTGTCCCAGTAGGTCATGACAGTGTGATGGCATGCCAGCATGAACAATAACCAACGCAGCTAAATGGAATTCAGCCATCATTGATTTTTATTAATAAAACCTGTGCTTCTTTGTAACATGTCAAAATATCTTCACTAAACATCTGGGTACTCAGGAATATTACTAAAAAGAGATCTGGAAGGGCAAGCGACATAAGTAGTCTGACAATCACACAGTTTCAACACATGCCCAGGTTAGCCAAACTTTGGAAATAAAAACAACTTTATCACTGAATAAAGTGGTTTAGCTAATTAGGCGAAACATTTGGCTTATTTGCGACCGGTCTGATAGGCTGACCGCTGGTTTCTTGCCCTGTTGTTTTATATTGCCACATTCCTGCTTCTTATAAATTATTTTGGTGAGTACAATGTTATCGTTACTGATAGATATGAGGACCAAAGTTATGAAAATAAGACTCAGTTTGTAATATACTGTAATCAACCTTTAATTTGCAGTCCCAAAAAAAAGTCAAAAGTACGCTGTAACAAATAGTTAGAGGAGTTTTGTCTTATGGTAGCCATGTGTTTGCATTCAATCCTGGTTGTTGCCTTTGGCCCTGTGATTGTTATTATCATCAGTGGTAGAGGTATTCTAGGCACACTTTGGCTCACAGGACTGGGCTGCCCTCTTCCTCTTGATCTTTACCCCTACTTAGATGACTCAGAGGCTGAGGAGACGAGGTAGTACCTAAAAAAGATCAACAAACCCTGACCAGAGTCGTTTGACGGAGAGAGTCCTCATAGCGTGCCAGTGCACATTGTATATAAAACGAGGGAAATGGGAGGGAAAGGAAAACCTATTTGTCTTGTGTCCTTTATTACATTCAAATGCTACCGTAACGCTAAAATGGAATTTAATAACCTCCGCTGTAAAAAGAAATACGCTGCCAATTTTTTTGTTGAGTTTAAAGAGGAGACTCAAAGCTCGGGCTTAGTTTGTGTTATAGAAATCTAAGCGATGAGGAATGCCAGTGGTGCAACTGTGAAAGATCCCCCAGCTAATTTCCATGCTTCTCCCTCCCTCCTCCCTCCTCAGCAGGCATGTGGTGACGGTTGGGTCGGAGTCTTCGTGGTTGGTCTGTAAGTGAAGGGCTTATAGGGCTCTGAGCTCTGGTGTGTGGTGATGGAGCCGACTCCATTCCTCTCTCTCTCTGATCCAACACACACAGTTAGCTCCAAGTCCGACATGTCCCCTGGCATGAAGCTACAAGGGTAACACCAAATACATAACTTATGGTATTCATAAGAAGCCCCTGAGATGTATTACGGGGCTAAACAAAAAATCAGGAGTAATACAGCAAATACCAAAGGGAGAAATGTTTGGAAAAACAATGCTGTTTCTATGGCTAGTCTCAACATCGGGATGTATTACAATGAGCATTTGGGGCCAAGGCGTAAGCTGCAACCTATCGCTCTGAAGCCAAGTTTCTGTGAGGCTGTGGGTCGTGGGCTTATTTCTGGTCACCACATGACGTGAGTGGCAATATAGTTTTTATGGATCTAAAGCTAAATTTCTCATTTGGATCCAAGGACAAGTTTAACAGCTCTGGCTTTGACACGAAATTCCACCCTTGGATACTTTAACTCTCATGTGCCATCAATCTGTCAGGTTATTTTGCCGTAATTACAGCTAGTTTGGTTCATCTACCTCCTGTCTCGTCTACCTGTGTTTGCTACATTTCAAAAACTGGTTCCCGACAACCACAGGGAGAACATGCCTGAGAAATTAAGTGTTTCCAGTACAGAAAAAAAAGGAGAGTTGCATCCTTTAATCATCATATTTTTGGCTGCAATACACTCGAGTCCCTCAATATTACTTGTCAGTGGAGTCTTCCAGTATGACTGGTGAGCATTACTTTGCATTCATGTGGTGTTGGAATAATCGGAAAAATGAGTTCCCGACTGGGAAAATTCACGTGATGGTCGAAACAACAACCCAGACGGCAAAAATTTTGGTAAACGAGGTGCCGACTTCACATCATATATGCAGGAACACGACGGATAAAAGTAAATGTTTGGTTGATGGTAACTTTTAATTGTTGCATGTCAATTATTTGCTCACATGTAATCTGTATTACGGCATTAGGTTGTAACTAGAATGACATTTTGTACTTTATATAAAGTTACAGAGGTTTGATTTACATAAGTAAAGTTAATGTGGTTAGGTTACGGAAAAAAAAAAACATGGTTGGGCATCTTTAGCTTTAGACAAATAAAGTTACATAGGTTAGATTTTAGAAAAGACACATGGTGACGCCGTACCTTAAAATGACTCAAAGTTAACATGCTTCCGAGCACTGGCCTCCTGCAGAAAGTCCAGTGTTTTGTGACTCATCCACCATTACAACCTGCCATTTTGTGGGACTGCTTCTTTCTTTACACCCATCAGGG
>JAPZEB010000014.1:19741014-19751140 GCA_029783705.1 Chaetodon striatus | reverse complement strand
GCCCCCAGTCTACCTGCCCTGCATGACTTGATTTTATTACATAACGTTAACACTATGAGGCCGAATACAATATATAACCCATCAAAGGAATAATCAAACATTTATTTTTAATTAAATTTAAAAGAATTAAATATTTTTGTTGCCTTTAAGGAACCAGCTTAATAAAGGAAGTGCTCCTGTAGCTTACACTGTATGCAGATCCTGAGAAAGAAAAAGAAAGTCTTTAACTTAACTTTATTAGACATAAATTAACATTTTCTTTTAGAAACTGGATGCAAACAGCTACAACTTCTCAGACGTCTATGACCTGAACTTTGACCCTTACAGTTCATTGCTATTCCGGTCATTTCCCCGTTTGGGCACAGCGGGGAACTCCTGCTTTTAAATAAATATTTAATGACTTGTATCATCAGTTCAATAGACAAAATAAAACAAAACAAAGGACAAAAGCTCTGCCTACCTGTACCAGTCCAGTCCCTTATCGTAGAAGCGGTCAAAGAAGTGCGGCTCAGAGCCGACGGCTCTCACGTCCGGATGGATGCGCAGAAACTCCAGCAGAGCCCGCGTGCCACCTTTCTTCACCCCGATGATGATGGCCTGAGGAAACTTTTTGCTGCCGAAAGTGTTGGCTATAGAGATATTATTAGACGGAGCATCGCTGTTCGACAAGTCCGACAGCTGATCCCGGACAACCTGAGACGCGTTATACGCGCCGAGCTGCTGCTGCTGCTGCTGCTGCTGCAGTGACGCGTCATGTCCATCATTTAAAATGATTTTGTTTTGAAAATTACTCTGTTGGTCATAGACAGGCCTGGGTAAGGAGTCACAGTATCCGTTGAGGCAGTAAAAGAGGTACATGAAGAGGATGATCATGGTAAAGAAGACGGACAGCTTGGACTGCACCCTCAGGTGTCCAAAGTTGAACGCAGCTCTCCATTTACTACATCCCATGAGTCGCAACCCTGAGCGTGAAGACACAACGGAGGAAACATGCCACATTTAAGGACTTCATACTTTAAAAGTTGCTCAAACTGAGAAGGCTTTTGAAAAATCACCGCGCTCCTGCCACAGCAGCAAGTGGCGTAAAACTTGCCCCCCGCGCGTCAAAAAGCTCCCCATGTTCCTCAGCTGATCCGCCTCGCCTTTGACTCTCCCTCTTTCGTCAAAGCATCAAAACAACTTGTAGGTCTGCTAAAAAAAACTTGAGCGCAGTCCCAGCGAGGCTCAGCTGAGTGGTGGCTGTGAATTAACGTCCCGCAGCGCTCCGTGCCTTCTGTGCGCTCCCGTGGCTCCTTGGCAGCGGCTCTGTAGGAAACCCTCAACACCCCCTTTCCCGTCTGACTGCCAAATCCACGCCCTGTTTATCAAACACACGCCCCTTCCATCCTCAGCCCGCACGACACTAAAATAACAGCGAGAAATAATTAATCTCTCCAAGTTGTCAGACAGGGAGAAACTCTCAAATCAAATTATTATTATTATAGAGAAATATAGTCATTAGTGTAATTGTATTTAATGCATTGGAAGAGGAGGGAAATATCTGGAACATGATGAAGAGGGGATATTAGTTTCTGATTGCGGACTGAGAGTGCAATTTCCCCTCATTTCCCCTTTAAATCACCACATCCACCGTGAGACGTCTTGCGTTACTGGTCTGAGCTCCGAGCTGGTTCACTGTGGATGGGGCTAGTGGCCACCTGCTGTCTGCTGGCCCTCCTGACCACACACCCCCATGGAGCCAGCTATGACACACACATTTAACCTTTACACTCCTGCCCAACAGGGACAGACAGGTGTCAACAGCTTTCTCTAATTCTCCCTGTGTGTGTGTGTGTGTGTGTAACCATACAAAGAAACCTGCATCCAGACCCCCTATTGTCTTTATTTTTTGCTACTTTCAAATCATGGAGACCAAAACATTCAAAATAGTTCAGTTAAGAAAAACAAATCTAAATTTAGCTGTCACATGAGATATTTGCTGATATAAAGGATTTTGGAACAAAATCTTTAGTATGTCCTTGAAATCTACCCATGTGTTCCTGAATCTTGCCAAGAAAGCCTAAGGACACAGATTATATTTTCAGCAATGACGCAGACAGATAAAATGTCTGGATCTCTTCCTCTTTGTGATATTGTAGCCTAATTTACTGGAAGTGTACAGCGGCACTGAAAAACCTATAGGCCTGCTTCATTCCTGCAACCTGAAGATGCACACTGATGACCCTCACAGTTTAAAGCTGGTTCTTCCCTTTGATATAAGATAAGATACTATGAGATAAGATAAGATAAGATAAAACTTTATTGATCCCACACTGGGAAAATTTGCATGACATGTGTCTGTTCCTTTTTTTTCAAACTTTATTTTGAACCATATGATCCCAATATTTAGCTTAAAATCCCCCTCAAGTGGCGTTAAAGCTGCTGTAACAATGCAAACAGCATTAACAATATATCAAGATGTAATGTTGTATGTCTGCACTGTTACATCAATTTGAAAAATTTTATTTCTTTGGCATTATTGGTCTTAGCTTGTGCCATATTTGGCACTAGACAGCTATAGTTACAGAGCTATATCATGCATTAGCTAGCTGGTGAGATATCCAAAAATATGGTGTTTCCAAAAATATGAATTTTGATGAAATTATATTTTGGTTATTTGATTAGTTAGATGACAATCGTGGATCCATCGGCTATCATCTGACAAATAGTCTCTGGAGGCAACAGCCAATATTTCAGGAGATCCGGCTAAGCCAGTAGATATCTGGTCCAAGACTTCATCTTCTGTGTGCTGGTCATTATTTACGGTTTGATTCAATCAAGGGTGTAGGTTTCGTTTCAACATTCGTTTCAAAATTTTAAGCATCAAATGCTCAATTTCCTGCATTCTTTGTTTCTGCACCAGCTTGAGCTTTTTTTTTTTTTTTTTTAATCGTGAAAAATAATTTCATTAAGGTAAACGTCCTTTTCCTACTGTCAGATTATTATTGAGGGGGATAAATGCACATGTTCTTAATAGTGAGGGGGACACGTCCCCTACATCCCCCTGACATCTACACCTATGGTTCGATAAGGTAGAGACAACATCAGCCAAAAAACAGTTATCTGCATATGAAATCAGCTAAACTATAAAAAAGCCAATAAAAAGTTAAACTATTGTCAGACCATAGCCACTGGGCTTCGAGGTTGCATTTTATCTGATGCATTACATCTTTTACTGCAGACTGTTAACCTACAGACAACCAAAGCCTGCTCAAACGTGACTAGTCAATACTACTTGGACTATAAACAAAAACCAGAATGCTTCCTGTAAATGACCCCAGTTTTCAGTGGTGACGTGTTACATTTGCATTTGTAATGTATTTATGTTGCATTTATTTTGTCATTTCCGGTGAACCAGGAGGTGCTTTTATTTTGGAGAGACTGTAGATACAGAGGTTGCAATCAGAAATTGAGGAATGGTTAATGGCGAAGTAACGTCAATAAGAGGGAGATAAACAACATGGGAAAAAAAAGAAAATAAAAAAGTAATATGTGAATGAACAGGGAGAGTTTAACTGAGTTTAGCACCCATCAAGGGGGAAACAAACTATTATCTGCATTTCTTTGTGTCTACTTGTCTAATAATTTTGAGTTTTTGCTATAATTGCAAACTTCATGAGCTAAGTTTAATGAATTGTTTTCAGCTCTTACATTGGTTGATGTAGTTGAGAACAGAAAAAACTGCATTAGACCATCAGCCCAGATGTTTATTATTTCGATTGCAACGCTTCACTTCTGATACCAAAATTTTGTAATTTTGCCTACAGAGTCTGCGTACAGATATCAGTTTTGTTTACAGATTCTTTAGGCTATCTGACATATGTAAATAAGGTAGATGTACTATCTAAATCCAATCATGATGGAAACAGCTGCTTTAAAACTTTGGCTAAAGCTAACTAGCTTAGCAGAAAACCATAACTGCAGTTTCAGCTTTTGACTCAAATGGAATTTATGCAATGTGGTGTAAACTACCTTAAGTCACATATTTAACTGTATGAAATAGAACACGATCTTATTATATTGAATACAATATGGATAGACTAGCAAGCGAAACAGAGAAATATAATCCCTTAAACCAACGTGTCCAATTGGAGATAAAAAAGAGAAAAATTGTTTCTGAAAAGACATCAGTCAAACTATATAAAAATCATAAAGGGAAAGATGCATCACAGAAGAGACAGAAAAACAGACTGACAGTTCCAAAAGCCAAAGAATCTTTAACAGACTGCATCACAGCTGCAGCTTGAATCTTTACAGGTGTTGCTTGTTGAGTGCCAACCTCTGTTTTCACATTACTAGATTTTTAGTGTTGCACTCTCTACTGTTCTTTTGACCACACATAGAGAACCACATTTGGGTTCCTTGTACTGGTGCCGGGTTGAGGATATGACACTCTGCTGGTGCACTGTGGAGTTTCAGATTAATCGTGCCACGGTGAGAAACCCTGGGCTGATCAAACCCATAACGAGCCTTCAGTATCAGACCGTTCTGAAAAGAATGCTTCTGGATACTAAACCCATTTTCCCAAAATAGTTTTTGACAATATATGTGTTACAGTATGAATCACAGTTTATTGGCACTTTCACCCTATATGTTGAAATATAAGTGAGGTGCTACATGGCAGCACATCCATATGGATGATAAATCTGAAGGGGATGACAATATCTATCGACCCAGGCCTCCTCCAACCTGGCAGTATGTCAATTTCCCCAAGTCTCTAAACAGAGAAGGCATCATTTACCCCTCTGTACTCTGCGAGCACTCCTCCATATTGATCCGCTGCGATGTTGAAAAACAATCGGAGACGTGCCACTCTGTAGTCAAAGTGATCAATAATGTGGGCTTGCTTTGTTTTGTTTAATGTATGCCATACAGAGCTGTGTTCTCTCTACTTTAAGTACAAGGGTCAAAGGATTTAGGTTGGTGAAGGCAGTTTTATCATCAATCATATTTGAATGTCTGCAAGATCATTTTTAAGGGTACTCTGCCATTGGACCAAGATGCTGCGTCTGCTTTTCAAAGACATTATACATTCAGCATTTTGATGTCATACAACAGATCATAAAATAAATATAGTCATTGTGTTTTGCTTTTGTGTGCTAAATTTAGCAACATTTAGTGTCAATAATGGTCATACTTGAATTTAACCATTTTCATCCTGAGAGTTGAAAATATTGAAGTTCATCTGCCTATTTTCTGTTTGTGTACATGACTGCCAGGCACAAAACTGAAATAATGCAATGTATCCTCATACAATGGTTTGTATGATAAGTAATGAATTAGTGTCCCACCAATGGCGTTGTCGCAATACCTAAAGTACCTAACGTAAAATACCTAATGTAAAGTTACGTACCTAACATAAAGTTACATAGGTTAGGTTTAAGAAAGTAAAGTTACATTCTTAATGAAAAGTTACAAAGGTGGAGAAAAGTTATAAAGTTATGTAGGTTAGGAATAGAAAAGTAAAGTTATGTAGTCAAGGATTAGCAAAGAAAAGTTATAGGTTAGGATTGGGAAAATAAACATGATTGGGCGTCTTCGCATCATGCACCTAAAGTAAAGTTATGTACTTCACATAAATGTATGTAGGTAGGTTTAGGACAGTAAAGTTACAGTTTCAACGTAACATTACATAAGTTAGGAGTAGGAAAGGAAAGTTATGTAGGCAAGGTTTAGGCAAGAAAAGCTATAGGTTAGGATCAGAAAAAGAAACATGCTTGGACATTGCTTACGTCATGCACCTAATGTTTAGTTACATACTTTACATAAAGTAACGTAGGTTAGGTTTAGGAAAGCAAAGTTACATGGGTTAGGACTAGGAAAGAAAGTTATGTGGGCAAGGTTTAGGAAAGGAAAGTTATAGATTAGAAACATGATTAAGCATCTTCACGTCATGCACTTAACGTAAAGTTGCATACCTCACATAAAGTTACGTAGGTTAGGTTTAGTATAGTAAAGTTACATAGGTTAATACTGGGAAGGAAAAGTTGAGTAGGCAAGGTTTAAGAAAGAAAAGAAGTACAGTTACATACCTCAAATGAAGCTATGTAGGTTAGGTTATGAAAAGACACATGCTGACGACGTACCTTAAAATAATTCAAAGCTCACTTGGTTTCACATTGGACACAAATACTGATCTCCTAGGGGAAAGTCCTGTATTTGTTTGACCCTAACACCACCCAGCCTACCTCACAGACTTTGGCTCCTTCTACTACTTCCTTATTTCTCCTGTCAGCACATTGGTCACATGATCACAACCTTCCTGATTACCTGGGTCAGATACGACTTCTGGTGCATTACTAGTTTCAGGTACACCTATGAATTTTGCATGAGAACAGCCTGATTCATGCTATCATGAGACACTTTAACTTATTTAAATCATTGCATAAAATGTAGAACTGATTTCTAGGTGTAAAGCAGAAAACACAATCATTGGGTTATTATTAGACCATATTGTAACATCGGATAAAAGAAGCCGTCATGCCTGCAATGTGTGTTATGTTTAGGCCAATATCAGCCATCATGTACAGCATCTGTCTAATCCTGAATGACAGTCCAATGTATGGGAACTTCACTCCTTTTGACAGTTTACAGGGGAACACCTGAACTCAGGCATTCCCACACACACCTGTGTCTGTGAGTGACATCCTCTATGTTGAATTCCTACCCACCTGTGTAAGGCCTGTGGCTGTGGGAAGGCAGACAGCTGTACAAAGCTCAGCAGTGACTGTTGTGCTCTGTAATCCTCGGTAAAGTCCCTGTGACGAGCGGCGGCGGCTGCTTCAAAGGCGGAAGGCTGCTCTCAATACAGAGTACTCCAAGTTCCGACTCACGCACTTGGGAGTTCGAACTTCAAACTAGTCCTAACAACTGTACCTTACTATATTTTGACACAATAATCTCAATTTATAGGTCCACCAAATGACTTTTTTGAAAACAAACAAACTCCCTTTGACCTGAGATGCAGATGTTTACTGTCCAATGAAAACTTATACCTTGACTTTACCCAAGATAAACCAGGGTGGGCAACAAATATTATATTTCTGCCAAATTTTTATCTTCTAAAAGGCATTATATCATTTTTTAAGAACAGAACGGAGACATCAGGGCAGCTCAGGGGTTTCTGAGATAAGAAGGATCTACTCGAGATAACAAAGGATGTTGACCTGACCTCACCTTTATCAAAACATCAGAAACATTTTCAAATAGGCATTATTTTGATAAAATGACCACATATTCAAAAACAAAATGATTACTATCTTGCCCTAAAAAGCAGTGGCACCCCAAGGGGGGGCCATGACATGATTGCTGGCCCCTTACCATCAGTGAAAATAATTGGAGGCCGACATTTCTGTCTGTAAGAGGCTCATTTTTATGCTAGGTAGTGGTATCTTGTGAAACTAGACAACCTAAAGCATCCATTTGTTCCAACTATGTTGGCAAAGCTTGTCAGGAAGGAGGCTAAATAACGCTCTAAAGTTAGGCTACATTTTGGTGAGGTAACAACTGACATGGCCATTTTTAAAAAAGGCCCCTGAATTCTCACCTCAAGATGAAAAAAATAATGATAATAATAAGAATAAAAATACACTCTGTATCATGAGGGTTCGATGTGTGGTGGTTGAGTCACTCTTGTTGAGAGTACACAGCAGGATAGAGACGGATATTCTCTTAAGCAGCTCTTTACTATTCTCCACATTTAAACGGCTTCACAACAACCACATTTCCTGGTTACACTTCCTTGTAATGGGTCACATGTCTCTTCAGTAACCAATGAAAAGCTAGAAGGACTTAGACTATGGTAAATGTGTGTGAGAATAACTGAGGCTGATCCAGCAAATTATTTAACTGTTTTTTAAAATGCTGCGGCAAATATTTGAACATGTAAATATGTAAATAATAATTGAGAACATAAATGTGTAAATAGTTAACTGTACAACCACTGTAAATGTAGAACACATGAATTAACTTAACTTGTAAACCTTACAGTTCTATGGGTACCAACGAGTCTCCCGTAAACTTGAGAAAGCTTGTTCCCTGTAAATGTTTTGTTCCTTACAGTCAATGTACTCCCTCACATTACAGCTATATAGTTGTTTTTTAATAATAATAATAATAATGAATTACAAAATCAGAATAGCATTCCTTAACTCTCCATACTGACATAATTTTCAATTCTTTATACTTCAACAATAACTGAAACTCAGTTATGGCTTATGGTTTGGTGTGCCACCCCAAGATTTCAGTGGCCCCATATGGCCACCACTATTAATAAATTTCTGGGGGCACAACTGTTAAAAAAATACCAGAGTTTGACATTATTGCAGCCCTAGGCAAAAAACGTGTGGTCTTTTTTTAAAAAGTAACAGTCTCACTTAAAATTTTCGTCCCGTATCAGTTTGTGGTGGGATAACAGATTTTCCTCAGAGGTTCACAAATTCAATGCATTTAAAACCAATGCATGTGTTTCCACTGACTTTCTGCTTTGTGTCTCTTTTAAAAGGCCTCCTGTTTTTGTGTTCCTCACAATACCTAATCCCCTCACTGTTTCAGGTCAAAGTGAATACACCAGACTTCTCAAGTTGTCCGGGAGGGCGTTGCAGTCATTGTCCCGCAGGAGAATACAGAGCATTGTCCCGGTATTGTGCTGGATCACTGAGGATACAATACATGCGACCAGCTACTGAAGAGCTGCTCTTCAAATGGCCTGTTAACTCACCTGGATGGAATGCATCACACACACACACACACACACACATACACACAGAAACTTGCCACCAGACTCCCCCAGACACCTCCATCATTAAAGGCCAGCACGGATTAAAGGATAAGTTACATGCAGGTTTTCTTTAAGTCAGTCCAAGTGATTCAATACAAAGTTTAGGGGAAGCTGTTTCACTTTCCAGGCTGTGTCCTTGTGTGCAGAGAGGGAAAGCGTTTTAACTTTTTAAATTTGCTAAACTGATTCCATTAGTGTTCATTTTGGATTTTTGCAGGATTTTGATGCAGCTGCTAGCAATGATTTGCAGTCATTTCACCACCAGTTTGTTGACACTAATATACTCTTTTTTTTTTTACAAAGCAGTAAAATTCTTGATATCTCTAACTAGAAATTAAAGTCGCAGGCTGACCTGAAAGATTTTTTTCTTTCAGCTGCTTGTAATTATGGTTGTGAATGTGGCATAACCCACAAATGTATTATTAGAACTAGAAATCGAACTAAAAGATGGCACCCATTCATTTCAATGAGAGTTATTTCACTTCCTGATTTGCATCTGTCTTGTGTGGTCCATCTAACATACTGAACATATTAATGTCTCTTTCTCTGGCCTTGTCTACTCATCCCATAGACTTAACATAGAGATTATGTCACATACAGGAAGAAAGCTTCTCTAAGCTCTGAGGAGGTTTTGCAAATCTTTATGACTGAACAAGATTATGTGTTTACAGCCATGCTAGCGGCTCTTTTAGGCAACTTATTTACATGCTAACATAAGCATGCTCACAATTATATATGTTAGCATGCTGATGTTTAGATAGTAATGTTTACCATTTTCTTCAGGCCTGAATGTTTTCTCAAATTGTGTAATTTGGATAATAATATACCTCCATGTATGCTACTCCCTATAGAAAACTAATATAACTGAATAAAAGTTCTTCTTTTGGCCTAATATGTAATTCCACATTTCTTGACATTGTTGAGGATCCTTGATATGCAATTAGAGCAGTGCAGATTATTATGGGATGGACTCATATGTAGCAGATTTATCAGATAAACATAGATTCTGTGAACTCTACTCCAGCATAGTATAATAAAAATCAGGTTTAAAGATTACTAATGCTGTTTATGCCAAAGTCCTTCCCTACCTATGTTATGTAACTTATACTGTAAGTACTAACATCTAGGGCTGACCCTGACCAAGAATTTTCCTAGTCAACCAATAGTCGCTCCCATGTTTACGATATTAATTCAATTATGAAATGATATATTTTGGGCGGAGCAACATAAAGGTTTGAGTTGAAGGTGTGAGAAAGAATAGTCTCAGTAACATTGTTAACACTGTGCTACATTACAGAGAAATACAAA
>JAPZEB010000014.1:19727425-19740914 GCA_029783705.1 Chaetodon striatus | reverse complement strand
CTAATGGGCATGTAGCTACTGACATGTTTCAGATGATACGTCATGTTTGTAGTCGACCAATGAAGATGAGTTTACATGTCACCTTGGGTTCGTCCTTCACCTTCTCAAAAATGATCCCACACTTTGGATTTCCTGCCCGACATGTTATTAACTAGCCTGAGTAATAACCGCAGGTACCAGCCTTGTAAATTAGAAGCTGTACACATGCAACGTCTTTGACCACCTGGAAAATGCGAGGTCAGACAGCGGGTACTGCTCTTGTGCCTGCTGAGCAACCTTAACAAGCACTGTATAGCCAGTTTACCTGAGATCTTGAGTGCAGATCTGATCATCTTCCAGGGGCTGTTTATACGTGTGTAGACCCATCGTTCATGGGACAGATATAACGCTCTGAACCTTTGTTTTTTCTGCGACTTAGCGACCAATGAAATCTTGCAGACTAATGACCTTTCTGGTCTGCTAACGTTTGGTTGACTGTCAGGGGGTAGCCCTAGTAACATCAGACCATTTTTGCCTCCTCTTCGGTGACAGGAGTGAAGAGTAATCATCCTTGACATTTGTTGTGTTATGGTTTCAGAACGATGAAGACAGCTGGAGATCAAGTAGATAAAAACTAAGATGCAGGCTCTACAGGATTTTTTTTCCTTGACCACCATCAAGTTATTCCCAAATGATGTACATATTCTTAGACATTATATTATCTGAAATGGCTTGAAAATATAGTCCATATAGCTGCTGTAAATAAAAAAATCTGAAAAAAAACCCCAAACCCATAACCCTGAACCCCCTTTATGTTTAGGCTGAGCCCTGAATGTTTACAACATCTGGCTCCGCCCCCTGTTCAGCACAGAAAACAGGAATTTGCGCTCAGCACTAAAGATGCCACCAAGAAAACAAACCTCTGCAGATGACCATTTAAAAGCTTTACACACAAACAAAGCCCAGACACCAACCAATGAGAGAGTCCATACAGTCCTAGCGTCTGCGTGCACGGCCTGTGTGTTGTGTGAAAGCCAGTGGCAGGGCCATATTCTCAGCCTTAACTGCAGGGCAGAGCTCTGCGGCGAGCTGGGTAAGTATAGGGCACAGCAGCACTGTACATTATCACATGGGTGTGGCTACGAGCTTGCTGCTCGAAAAATGTTTTCAATTGAGGAGTAAAGAAGGCACGTAAAGTGCCAGGCATGCCTGCACAGGCTCGTCGCCTCACTGTGTCACATGGGGAAGTTTCAGGGTAATAACAAAAACTGTTTATCGGTTTACAGCAGAGTCATTACAGAGGGAAAAGGTGAGAGTCACTGCTTTATGAAACCCAGCCTGAAGCCTCTTATTGTATTTTGACTTTTACTGCAGGTCATTGTGGTTAAACAGTGGCCATTGTCTCTAATAAAACCTCACAGTTTTCCTGCATCGACTATTTACAGCGACCAAACACAGTCTTTTACTTGTGTTTATTTCTTGGCTGATTTTTTTTCTCGATTTCCTTTGATAGCATAAACTGTGAAGGAAAAAAGCGTCTTGGTTGAGAGCAAAACTAGAGGGGAACAAATCAACTTCAGATGGTTCCTGCTAAGCGGAAACATTGCGGTTTAGCACTAACACAAATATTTGGACTCTCATTCAGTCATTATAAATGTACTCTCTGTGTAATAGGATTGGGGGAAATCCATAATGACCTGTTGATTTGTGTTGACAGCATGCTGACCAATCACATGCCCCGAGCTTTCCGGGCCCATTCACAACCTTGAGGAGTAACAATGCAGGAAGAGATAAGGCCTCAGGTGTGTCATGCAGCGTTGAGATCCAGACAAAACAACATGGCGAGAAATCAGCTTATCTCTTGACATCTGACATGTGTGTTGCCACAGGATCGAGAGACGAAAGTGGCTGAGACAAAATGTTACATTCAGTGGGACGAGGAATGTGTTTCTCCTGCAATTTAAAACCGTACTGTACACATGTATTATGTGATGAAAGATTTAAGACACCTCATTTTACAAGTTGAGTGGTCAAACACTTTCAAAATGTCCACTTCTCAGGAACAGGAAGGAAAACAGCTGTCTGCAGCCGTGTGCATTTTTGAGGCCATTGGGTTTGAAAAGGTTTGAACCCAAAGCTTTTAGAATTTCCTGTCTCTATAGAAAGCACAGAGTCCTTCGAATTAAAAACACAAACATCACCAAAGTGAGAGTTGTAAGGTCTGTATCTGACTGCATTATCAGGAACTGACTCCTATCTGTAGGAGCAGGTGTCACATTTTTTTCAAGTAGTTCAGTGTTCAAACCTCATGCCCTCAATTTGGTGCCTCAGTTTTCTTACCAAGAGTTAGATGAGAAGATTGACAACAGGGGCATAGGCTCCTGTATACACATCTAGAGCTTTTTTTGGAAACGGATATTTAACCCTTTATTTAAAAGAAAAAATTCTGTCCACACAAGAGCACAAAAGCAACTCAAAACACTCAAGGGGCCAGTAGGTGGCGATAAAGGCTTCATCATTGATTCGCCAAATATTCTTCCAATCGTAAAACAATAGAAGTTGATTATTTCTTTATTTATACGTATTTGCAAAATAACACCTCACAAAAAATAGGGGTGCATTTACAAGTTGTTTTATTAGTTTTAAATCATAAGTAAAATGTGTCTATAGTGTAAATAGTGTTGAGTGTATAGTTGTGTCTAAATTTAGTACTTCATATTTTATATTTTTCTAATTCTAATATATATATTATATATTTTATTTTTATTCTATAAGTATTCTATTGCCATTTAACTTGGTTTTCTATCTGTACTATTTGAGCTGTTGTAATGAAATGAAATTCCCCGGTGTGGGATCAGTAAAGTTTTATCTTATCTTATCTTACAACAGTTCACCGAAATAACAAAGCAGGCATACTTTACTGCGTGATTCAAATCTTTGTTGAAACTTGCCAATTAGCTTGGAGGTTGTTGTTGTTTCCTGTACTGTTACTGTTTCCTTCAAAACACTAACATGCAGACAGTGAAGGCGGGGGTGGGATGTTGGCCAAGATGTCAGTCCTATAGCCACTGTCTATATCTGGTGAGTCAAAGTAAGTGTCACCCTACAATACCCAATAGTCTGACATTGTTGGTTGTTATTTCCAGATGCTTGGTTTTACATGTCAACACCGAAACAAACTAAATATAAACCGACACAATTTGATGATTTTTGAAAAACTGCGCCTTGGAAGTTGTCTCATATCAGGCCCACTTGTCAACAATTGTCCACTCTAACTGAATTCCATGAGGGAGGGAGATTTGATTTTCCCCACCCAATCACCAGATACCAACGTATGCGCCGGAATCTAATGTCATTTTAATTTCACACTGATGCATAGTCATGCCAACAGACCTGTTTTGCTGGGGTTTTAATAGTGGCGCACTACTTGACAACAGCTTGACAATGGCATTAATCCTGCCCACGGGCTAACTGGTTTACCGTTTGTCCCTCCTATGACATTCAGTCATTGGTTGTTTTTTACTTTATGCAAGAAACCGCTGTTCCATGTGACAGTGACAGACCAGAATCAGTCAGCTGGAACTTAGTGGAGTGGGCACATTCAAAGGCTTGGATCAAGGCAACCATAGGCCCCGATCACACAGAGAGCGGTTTGCAGGTTTTTTTTAATTGAATGAATTGAATTAAATGCCACTGGTAAAAAAAACAAAAACAAAAAAGCTTGCTGTGCTTTTTTTATTGTTGCCAGGCAACCACGCCATCACCTCTGTACCCTAACATTCCTGTGTAATCAATCTACCATTTATGTATGAGGGTGAGAGGATGTCAGCAAATAGTTTGCACAGGGAAACAGAGATCTGTGTGGGTACATGAGACCCTAAAAAAAGAGGGTGGATCATGGGTAGTACTACCAGTTGGTCAAGGAGCTTCCCTCTGATGGTGACCGTTTCCAGGCATATTTTAGGATGACTCAGGGGCAGTTGAAAACCTGCTGTCTATCATTAGGCTGTATAGCTCGGGGTATCTGACAATCTCTGCCACCAGTTTGTTTTCCATTGTTTACCATCTGTAAACGCCAGGTGCGTTGAGTGCAGAAACACCAGGCGTGTAGCAACGCAAAACACAGTGAGCAAAAATTAAGTCTCATTAAAAACAGTTACAAGAAGATGCCTCCAGCTGCTAAAATGGTTTCTGTGTGATCAAGGCCTTAAAAGGCATTTTAAAATATCTTTATTTCATTGACCTAAAACTCAGTGTACCTGTAAGACAGGGCTTTAGAGCTTTTTACCTCAAGACAGAGCCAGTTCTCGTGTTCCAGTCTTTGTGCTAAGCTAAACACATCAGCTGCTGGCTGGAGCTTCATCTTCACCACACAGACATTGAAGTGGTACTGATATTTTTATCTAACATTTGGCAAGAAAGTGTAACAGCCACACTGGTAATAAATGTCTTTCGTAAACTGTTCCTTTAACTGAAAACCTTCACTTGAAGTTGGACAAAAACAAGTTAGGTCATAAAACAGCCTAGATCCAAACACAGGAATGGAGTTAGAGCACAGGTGACGTCAGGCTCTTTTAATGACAGCGGAGCTATCAGCTGATCTGTGCCGCACTAAACAGCAGTAAGCAATCAGCTCCTCTGATAGGTTATCAGACAGCCAGGTGTAACTCGGGGTAATAAGGCCACCCTGTAAAATGTGCTGATTAGCACTCCGCTCTACACACAAGTTATGTGAGTGCAGTTAACATGTGTGTGTGTGTGTGTGTGTGTGTCTGTGAGTTCTCGCGTGCAGGCATCCCCTCGTTGACCTTCCATTTTCCTCTGCATCAAATTCAAACATTTAGCCAAGAATCTTGGACTGCACGCTACAGCTACTGTGCGATTTACTGCGCCGTGTACAGAGGATTTGCAAAACCGTACGATTCCATGATCTACAGTCATGATGTCATTCATGCAACAAAAACTGGCCTATAATCATTCTGGTCACTTCTTCTCTCTGCTATGAAATTCCACGGAGGAGGATGATATATCAGAAGCTGGACGCGGCTGTAAATATAGACACACACCGCGCTGGTAGACCATCTGATAGGTACTTGCAGAACCCAAGGACAAAATAAAAATGACTAATGCCAGCATCGGCCTCTGACACGGTGTTTGTGCGGATGCCTGGCTTTAACTTCATCAACATGCCATACAATCCTCTGTTTGATTATTTGACAATTTAAGCTGCGGAAATCAATGGACTGTGGCGCGCGAGGGGCCTCAGGAAAACTTTGAAAACTAGTAAGATCTTCAGCAGCCTCACCACAGAATTATACCTCTATGAGCCTGAGCCTGACCCACTGAAAGAGACAGGCAGCCTAAACAAACATGACCCCCTTAACCACAACCACCACACGCACACAAACAACACTCACACACACTAACGTCTGCTTTCACAGAGAGTATCACAGTTCCAGGTCTGCAGCAGAAGCCAAGAGAAACGCTCCTGATTAAATAGTTTTGGAGCGTGCGTCGCTCCGGCTCAGGGAGCTCAGCAGCTTTGAAGCCAGTCGCTGTGTTCGGCTGTTATCTGCTCTCGGGACTGAAGATAACGCAGTTAGACAGCGCTCACAGACGATGTTTACTAACAGTCAGCCGTGTTGTCAGGAGAGATCCATGGTGATGCAGAAATGTGGCTCAGCAGAAGCAGACGGCGATGATTGGGCAGATGTAGCTTGAAACCTGGATGTGCTTTTACCTGCTGCTGCCAGACACGCCATAAATCACTTTGTGTAAACTTTGAATTAGCTCATAGCTGGTCCTGTTTTTCATTTGGTGTTTGTTAAAGGGTCAGTTCATCCAAATTATGTAGAAACATATTTTTTTCACGATAGCTGCGCAAATACTAACCTGATGCACCAGCTGGTTTGTTACACAGAGCGATCTGAGAAGCTGTCAGTGGAAACTGTTTGGAAAAGGGTAAGAACTTTAGAAAAATACTTGGCAGGTGATTGGATCTATCTATCACTGTCTATCACGGGCCAGTTGGGAGAAGAGAAAATACACCTCTCCCATCAAGAAAAGCCTTCATATTGTTCTTTGGCCTTTCTTGATGAAAAAATACTCTCCAGTCCTCATATAACTCATGCTACTGCAATATCTACACTAACTTTCTTAAGAGCCGCCATTGTTGTTTTGAACAAACAGTCGCCTCTCTGTGTGTGTCGTCACACACACCTAAACCATGCTGTTGTTGCCAGTAGCTCCTCACAGAATGCTGATTCTGGCAGCACGTACACAAATGCAGTGCTTGAAGCAGATGGGCGTGGTTTAGCAGGACATAGCACGTTCACGTCAGGTCCCCAGAAAGTGTGCCGGGCTTTGAAGCCAATTTTTGTAGTGGTCAAACAGTGGTACTGCAATTTCTGGGGTCCGTCACTTGATGCTGTTGGGCCCAAAAAAACATTTTCCCATAGACTTACATTGGGAAAGAGACGTCTGTTAATCAGCAAATATTTTTTTTAACAGGTTACTACTTTGAATTTTACTTATCCAGTCCTGCTGACTTTAGAAGAGCCCTGTTATTTTAGTCCCAAAACAGGACGGCACATTTAATTGTAATTTCCTGTATCTGTGTCACATGGGTTTCGCCACCGCCCTGCCTCTTTAGGAGGCTATTGGCGATCCTGAGTCTGTTTATTCCAACTATTTTTCATAAGCCCCATATCTCCCAAAAAATTGATTTTTTTTTCTTCAGACAGACAAATCAGGAGAAAATAAACTTAGTTTGAAACCTGTCTCTGTCTCAGCAACACACTGTCAAAAGATCTGGCAATAACTGATATGATTTTGTACTCGGCTGATATCATAGTTTAAAATAGCAGAAAAAAAAAGCAGCAAAACAGGGTGCAAACATTAAATTTATGTTGTATACGTGTAGTATTCATCCACACAATGCTCACAACACTTTAAAACAGTCCTGACAAAATGGACTCTTGCATGATCTCGTAATATCGTGAGAGTCCAGCTACCGTGCAAGGTGAGGTAAATACAGTCTTGATTTTATTGACACACATTTTGAGATGCCTCTCTTCACCCTAATGGACATGTGTATAACTTAAAGGGATACTTCATCGATTTTTAAACAGTACTTGTTTTATATCATTTGGAAGATTTTTGCCAGCAGATGGGCGGGGAGCTGTGGGAGCTAGTGGCACAGGGGGTGCCTTAACACCATTCACTTGCACACACTGCCCACACCACTGTGACACAGACCTGGTTTAAAATCAGCAAAGTATCCCTTTAATTTGTGGCACTCAGAGCATCAGAAAATTACATTTAAAACCTCAAACAGTGGGGGCACCCTGGTGGCCTCGGGTTTAAGGTGTCAGTCATGAACTGCAATGCCCCAGTTTGTGCCTGGTCAGGAAACTGTGCCTTTCCTCATCTCACTCTCCCTTTCTCACTGTAATCTTTCTGCTATTAAACCATCTAATAAAGTCATAAAATACCCCCCGAAAAGTAGCTACCTTTTATAATCTACAGAACAAACAGACTAAAGTGGAACTATTTTCCAGAAAATACAATAAAATAAAAATCCCAATAAGAAATAATTTAGCCCCTGGAAAACGGTTGACCATGTTGTGTTTTTCCCCCATCTATCCATTGTTACTCAGAGGCTGATATCTAAAACCTTGGGCAAATAACAATGAAACTATGTGCATAGTTAGATACCACCAGAAGTAAAGGCGATAAAATATGGGTTTGTTATTTGGGTGAGCTGCTCTACGTGTAGAACGTCCACACGCAGTATACTGATCTTTATACTTAGTGTTTTAAGTGCACATTTAGTTTTCATTTGTTTGTTTGTCTTTTCTTGTCTTAAAAATGTCTTTATCATGCAACGTACCGTGGACTTGTAATTGTGTGAGGGTGAAGTATACTAGATAGTCATATTGAAAGTGTTCAGGCATCAGTACAAACTTTTTGTGTGTACAAATAAGAGCACCATTTATGTTTATGAGCAAGGACTGTTTGAAGGTTTGCGTCTTTATCATCATTTGAATGATTAAAACTTCTCGCCCATGACTGCCCACCTTTGAGTATTGCCATTGGAAACAGGTTAGACATAGCTGGGATGACACTTTGGATGAACAGGTTTGTGCTTGTCTTCCGCTTTAATTTTCTGGATTGAGTAGTCCTCTTACAAAAATTAATTTGGTATATATGTGAAACACCAAGTCCTCTCTGACAGCAATACTGCAAAATAGTGTTGTAGCAACATATGAGAGCATTACATGTATACACACAAATATTTAACATACAGACACAGAACAGAAGCAGAGCCATTGTGAGACATTTAGAAAGGAAGGCAATAAGTCAGTAAAGTCCCTTGTTGCTCTCTAACTCAAATCCCATTTGAAGCTCAAAGGTGTCGATACCTCTCTGTCTGTGCCGCCTGTCCGCTGACTTATTGAGCAGCAGCTCAATGCTCTGGACCTCAGAGTATGATGCATGGCGATCCGTGTGTGGGGTCCGCAGGGACCTGAGAGAGGCCAACACCGACACTGGGGACACACAGCAGGCCCAGTGAGCTGGGCGCTGCAGTCAGCAGGCACCACATGTCAGGACATCAAGATGGATGGTAGAGATTTGCTCTTTGTCCAGAGGATGGAGCATAATTTAGCCCAGATGCCGAGTGACTCTTGTCCCATTGATGGACTGGTTAGCCGCCTGCGGGAGGATGGTGGTTGCAGCCAGTTTATGATTAAACTTCTGACCACACAGTCTTCACACATCAGAAGCGGATGACTAAATGCTTTAGAGAAACAGCGAGTGGTGAGCGATTTTGCAAGCAAGGGCTATTTTTCCATCTCTAGTTTTTTTGCCTTGTGCGTCACAGGAAGTAACAGAGATCGGAGAGATTTTTAAACTGTCAATAACATCATCAGTTTAGGTGTCAGGATCCAAATTTCACACAAATCTCCACAGATTTTACATATGTAGATCAGTTTATGCGTCATTTGAAATATGACTCAGGCTGTGAAAACATTTGTATAATGTCATTTGAATGCTGATGGGTTGCATTATGGTAAATACAGGATCCAGGTCTTTTTCTTTTGGACATTTTTTACTTTTATAGGATCAAACATATGGAGAGAAAAAGGGGTGGTATGAAATTAAGGCCCCAGGCTGGAATCAATAGGCTTGTTGCAGCGATACAGTTGTGAAGTGGGAGCAGCTATTGTGGTCGCCCCTGGTACCTGAAGTAAAAGTCTGCCTTATTTCTCAGCCCAATCTCAAGAAGAAAATATTGGCACTGAACGTCTCTGCAGACCACAAATACGTTACATTTGTACGTTTCATACATATCAGTGTTTGTAAAGTGCTGTGATATAAAAGCTGACTTCGTCACTGGGAGGTGGAGGGATGGTGGATGTTGTGACAACTTGGTGAGAAGCCTGGCAAGACCACTGTTCAAGACCAACAAACAAACTCAAAACACTGAGTGTTTCCGAGGCTTTTTACCCACCAAACATGGGTGATTAGCAACCCGTCTATGTTTTTCTAAAGGGTATAGTGCCATGAAAACTGATCACCAAGATTGCTGCTCTTCCAACAGTGATTGTGCCACCAAACCAGATATTTTAAGCCCAAACATGATCTTTGCCTAACCATAACCAAGTGGTTTCTATGCTCAAACCTAACCACACATTAACCACAGCATTGTTGAACCAAACGAACATTAACTTTCAACTTATCCACTGGATAATAATGTACAAATGTAATGTATCCGTTGGGTTGCTTTTTTTTCTATAGACAGTTTTATGTAACTCACTGCTAGAGCTCTTCTATGACCTGGATCGGCATTAAATCTCTTAAATAATCATCAACTGCATTGGAAAATATCTGGTTCTTTGATAGAATGTCGAAGGTACAAGCCTGTGTACATAACAAAATTGACTCCCACGGTGCATCTTGACAAAAACCAACCAATCACTGAGCTTCAAAAAATTGAAAATACCTCCAATGGCAGATGGAAAATGACTATGCTGTTCAGAAAACTGATTTTACAAAGTAGTCTAAATCAGTTCAGTTTACTTTTGGGGTTAACTCTGGTTTAATTACGCAATTATCCAGATTCAATGTGTATGAAAGTGCAGTCAGTGGTGTAGTGATAGTTGGTAGACCTCAATGGCAGAACAGGCAGAGGATGATGGCTGACTTTTGGAGAGCATCACAAGGACTGGGAAGACGGCTGCAGCAGAACTGGGCCCCCATTCCTCTCGGACTCCATGCCACTGGATCCTGACCCACATCTGTCAAGGACCATGTGGTGGCTGTCTGTGCGCCAATCTCCCCACGTTAAACAAAGTCACGCACAGGCGTCCTTCATAAAGAATAATCTAAAAAAATCCACATCATTTCGAGCGACTGGGAGCACATTGTGCTTGATAGGCACTCCTGGAAGACATCTATACAGGATGGTGCTGCATGTCACGAAACAGAACTCTGCTGTGCCGTAGAGATAAAGGACAACACCTTAAGAGGAGAGAAAAACAGGCTCAAACACCACTACATTCCCCTGCTCACACTGCACCAAAGTATGTGGATCACTGCATTGAGAAAGGACTTCTCTACAGCCATCTGAAGACTCACATGTAGACGGCCCATTATGGAGGACAGTGATACTCACCTCGAGTGATCACCGACAGTGATGATGATGAGTGGTAGTTGATGAGGTGGGTGTACCACTAGGTAGATGGGTAGCTTACCAAGAAGGAGGTGTACATATTCTCCTGTTTATTTCTACTTGCTTTTTGGCTGATAGGTGGGTACACTGTGAACAGCCAGAAAAAGAGGTGGGTATACTCCATACACCCTGAACTCCACTACTGAGTGCAACACTTAAATCAGTAGAACAACCCCCTCAAGCCATTTACAGTAGCTTGACACCCATTTTAAAGGAAAGACTGCTAAACAAACAATTGAACAAATAGAACAGACCACATAGAAACAGCTCTGTATCAACGCCACCACACTTTGCCACATTGCACTTGCAACCATCAAGTTTCATCATTTTTCACCAATGTTTAACAATCATACACAGTAAATTCATCACACTGTAAGAGGTACGTGGCTGACATCATAAACACACCCTGCTGTTAAAACTTTGTTGGCTGCCAACAGCAGTTAAGTACAATATAATTGCTTTTGTGCAAAATTACATCACATGCCTTTGAGTGAAAGCAAGTCGAGGCCTGAGGAACGAAGGGAATAACAGGTTGAGAGACATAATATGCCAAAAATGTCAAGTACAACATATTTGTGATATCTACCAGCATGAGACTGTCTTCCTGTAAGTATGACATTCAAAGGCATTTTAACAGTTCCTGTTGGTGAGGGAGTGGTGGCCACTTCACAATAACACTTCCCTTTTAGTGAGGTTTAATCGAGCCAGTTTCTGTATCTGAATAAGGAGATTAGGCAGTCTTCCTGTCAGACAGGATACCACCAATATACCCTGATGCTGGTGTGGTAAAGCCTTTGCTGCCCCTATGAGTAAAGGGCGCTTACATGAATGTTTAATGATTAATTATAACTTTATCTAGATCTAGAGAATAGTGCTTCACTGTCCCGTAACAAAACCACTGTCTCTGTGTGTGTGTGTTTAAGTGTTTGTGTGTGTTTTGGCACAGCAGGCTGCTCTAATATGCCCTAATGACCATGATGTCATCCACCTGTTTTTTTGGCTCGGGGGCGTCGATGACTGATGGGACAATTTTGAATAATCATCTTATCTGATCTGGAGAGCTCATGAGCTGAAACCCAAAGAAATTACAAACCATAAATGTGAAAAGTCGTCTATTCAGAAATACCCCGGGGCTTTATCTGCTTTGGGGAAAATGGTACAACAGCGGTTTTTCCACACAGTTTCTCTAAAATAATGTTTATCAAGTCTGAAAAAGTGTTTGTTTTGTAGACCAAAGCATTTACTTTCATAGAATACACTAATTTGGTTTCAGTTACCCTTTCAATCATTTTGTGGCAGGGGATTTCTTCCTGGGCTCTTCACATTTAATGAAAGATTCACCTGTGCAGCTCCTGAAAGGAAAGGTAGGGGTCCTTGAATGCAACAGTGCAATGAAAATGACCTTTAAGAAGATGCAGCTGTCCTTTGAATACCCTTTCCTTTTATAACATGGTGTAGGTAGCACTTCTGTGCTAACGCAAACACCCCCCCCCCACCTTTGAATCAAACATTAACTCCGTGTTCAAAATGTCTCAGGGCAGCTGGGTTAATGCAGTGCCCGTGTGACCCAACAGCATACTGTCTGCCCTCTCAGGAGATTCACCATTAACCCCGAGCTCACCGGTACACAAAAAAAGGTGCCTTGAATTCACACTGCATTGATAAAGGACTTCTCTTCGTTCATCAATGTGAAACAAAAACACAATGTGAAACCCAAAATGCTGCGTGGGTCTGAAGATATGAGTCATACAGTGGGTAACGTCAGTGATGGGAAGATAATTTATTGCTGATGATTTTGTCTCGTAGTTGAGCGCAAAATGCCCGGAGGAAGCATTTTATGAAACGCGTCTCTGTTCAAACCAGTTTTTAGTTATTTGTGGTCCAGACGCATGCCACTTTGTTGTTGCCAAAACACTCCTTTGAGTCCTGGTTTCCTGGGAAATAGAACTGTAAAACACTGATGGGAAGGTTACTATCATCCACCTACGTCACCCTGAGAGGAAAAACATTTAAGCGCTGTCTCTCATGGTGTATTTTCTTTTCCCTGAGGATAACATTATGTCATTAAAATTAAAGTCAGGTGTCAAGTCAGGCAAAGAAAAGGATGAAAGAAAGAAAAAAATAAAAGTAAACCACCTGAAGGAACAGTTTGTCTCTGAAGTAATTCTGAAACATTATAAATCACAAACAGAAGCAGATATACTGTAAAAAATATAGTATATCTAGTGAAAAAATTGCCAGCTCACAGCTATTGTCTGTGCTTACAGTCCGTATATTACAAACTTTCCAGTGTTAAAGTTGTGCAAATAAGGTAAGGTGAAAATAAACTTTGCTTTATTTTTGAACCATAGAAATAGAATGGATAAAAAGGACATTCCCATTTGAATCAACATAGCAGGAGAGTCAGAGCTGCTGCCATTTTTATGTGTATCATTGCCATTGCAATTGTTGTAGTGGGCTAACCTCCATATAAACTTCCATATAAACATGATGTTGGCCTACTGTAGCTGCCTCCAAAGAAAAAGTGAGAGCCGCTGCTCAGCAGCTGTTAAGCAGGGAAAGACAGATTCACTTCTACCTCTGCGAATCAAGAGATTATTTCAACTAAACCAGAGTTCAGTCAGGACCACTTTAGTCGGGTAAAACTTTACCTACATTGCAGTGTTGTATTTGGTAGTATGGCTCTGTTCTTGGGCCTCCCTGCCTTTCCTCAGGCCTGCGTAGAAAGCCTCTTCCATGTGCCTACATGGAAAGCCTAAGGCAGAGAAAGCACAC
>JAPZEB010000014.1:19705510-19721252 GCA_029783705.1 Chaetodon striatus | reverse complement strand
ACACAAGACAACCACAAAGAGTCACACAACTACTGGAGAGACATAAAGCAACCACAAAGAGATACAAAACGGCTCAAGAAAGACTCAAAATGACCTCATAAAGACCCAAAATAACTACAAAGATATTTAAAAAATACTTCAGAGACGAAAAACAACAAATAGATGCAAAGTGACTACAAGAGGACTCTAAACAACTGCAAAGAGATGAAAAGCAACCACAAAGACGCTCAAAACAAGTTCAAAGAAATGCAAAACAATTTAAAAAGACACAAAATGACATCAAATAGACAGAAAATGACAACAAGCAAACTCAAAACAACCACAAAGAGAGACAAAACAGCCACCTAAGGATTCAAAACGACCTCAAAGAGACTCAAAGTAACCACAACGACATTCAAAACAACTTCAAAGAGACGAAAAACAACTTCAAAAGACACAAAATGACATCAAATAGATGCAAAATGACCACGAGAAGACTGGAAACAACTACAAAGAGATGCAAAGCAACTTCAGAGAGAAACAAAGTGACATTTAAGAGATGCAAAATGACAACAAAAAGGCACAAAATGATACACACAACATCTCTGAGTTGTTCTCGTGTCTCTGAGGGTCTGCAAGTTGTGTTCATCTGTACAATATTACACAGTAACATGCCTGTGCCCAGGGGCATCCATCCATAATCCATCATAAATACATCAGTGTGACACTCACATCCATACTCCACCTGGACAATTCGGACACATTTAGTGGCAGCAAAGACGTCCACCACAGCGTGCAGAGGCTGGATGGAGGGGATCCCCTTTGCAGACGCTCCCATGTCCTCACCATTGATGATGATGTGCATGTCAGCCAGGTCTCGCCCTTTAGGCACATACAGCACTCCTATGCGGCTGCGTCTGGCTGTCGGAGGCAGAGCGTTGGTCTTATACAAGTCATCCAAAATGTGGCTGTAGCGTCCAGGCCTGCTCCGACCGACCAGTTTATCTCTGGGGATGCGAACATCCCCAATGTGCAAGTGAGAGTCAGTGAAAAAAGTCTTAGGCTTGATGTTGCCTCCTCCTTCATCTCTCTCACCGCCGCCAGGTCCGTCTTCAACCTCCCCTCGTCCAAGCCTCTGGCCCCCACCCAATCCTCCGTCTCCAGCCTCGTGACCCTCTGCTTCAGGATCCTCTATGATCTTATTGTGGTTGCGAGTGATGGCAAACACCCAGCTGTCCCCTGAGTCTGTCAGGTCTGGGATGGAGTATTCAGGTACCACGTCTAAGCTCCCGGGGTCCTTGGCAGTCAGACCGACCCGGAGGTGGCCGCACCAGCCTAGCTCCTTATCCTCGATCTCGATTAGAAAAATCTCCCCGGGCTTCAGAGGGTGTTTGCTGAAACACACTCCATTTGCAAAGCTCTCCACCCTGGTGGCCTTAGTTCCTGAGTGGTCCAGTCTGACATTGGTACCATGGATTGGGTGAAACTCCATGAACTGGTCAGGAAAGGGCTCCATTTCCAGTTGGATAGCTGTCAACAAACACGACAAACAGAGGCAGACTTACTGAAACTCTCCAATCAATCAGTCTTGCAGTGGTTTCGGACTTTTCCAGCACACATGGTCACAGCAGAGGCACAACAACTCCCACTCCATAAGGAAAGATCCCTGCTCTTACTATCTGTGAGCCACTCAGGGAAGCTTCTGGTAGAAGGCTATTTTTGAAGCTGCATGTCAACAGATGGCAAGGTATGTGTGTGTGCACTCGAGTTTGTGTGTGTGTGTGTTGAGGGGGTTGGCGAACATGCACATGCCCACAGTCACTCACTCACACCAGACAAGCACAGAGGTGAGGTTAGTGGGAGCAACTAAGCCCCCCCGGCCACGGTGCTCATTCAATTTCACAAACCCTTGTATTGAAGTAATAGCTGCATAATTATCATAATACCATATGCCAGGGAGATATGTTAAACAGAAGGACTTTCATATCTGCACTCTAAATATAGTCATGCTACGCAAATACAGTGTGGATTTCATTCTTATGTAAAGCAGCAATTAAAGTAATAAACCAGGATAGAGGGGGCTGTGGAGATTTATTATGATAATGGAATTACAGCATGAGAATATGAGGAGGAATTTTTAAAAAGGTAATTTTTCTATTCATTATATATAGCTGAGAGTAAAGGATCCTGCACACTGTCACTGCTGATTTACAGTAGCTCATATCATTTCAGTCTAAAGGTATCAGGTATTTTTTTAATTAGGTCATATTAATTATACAATATGGTAATTAGGAGCTATGGTATAGCCCTCATTAGTTACATAACAAGTCTAATTTGAACAGTGCCGGACCCAGCACATTCAGCGCCCTAGGAAAGCCTCATTTTCTCTTACTCCAATGCTCGATTTTTTGAATGTCAGTCGTAGTTGTGTTCTTGCGCTCTTTGATCTGGCAGTGTGATACGAGGCAGGCTGCCAGCTGCTGTCTGCCTCAGCCTCCTCAGTGTCCACTATCACTATGTAGGTGTTAGGGCGGGACCTCCGAGCGAGGCTGCGAGTAAAGGATGGATGCCGCAGCACCTCAGGGGGAGCGATGTGCTGTAGAATCTTCTTGACCAGATAATCAAACAGATGCTGGTCTCCCTGGTGTCCACTGTTCATCTTCATCATCTGCTCAAGGCTGTCAAGACATCTGAGAATGATGTATCTCGAAACCTGTCTCATGAGCAGACTGCCTCTGGGGTCTTAAATCTCTGACCAACACGTAGTCTGCTGGCTGACCCAGAGAGTTTTGATGATGAAGTTGAGTGCATTGTAGTTCATCTCCCCAGGGTAGAGCGGGTCCCCTGTAGACAGCTGTGCAGCTACCCTGCCCAGAGACTACGTATTGATGGCCTCATTAAATGAAATATGCAGCATGACCTCGGGTGCTCTGTACCAGGTGGTCTGCACACAGACACCAGGCTGAACAGCACACAGGACATGCCAGGACAAAGACAATGAGTTTGACCTTTTTAGTGGCTGCTGCTGGCGGTCCACAACCGTAGCATTGTGCGGTTCGAGGATGGCATGTACAATCCCAGCTCGTTTTCATTCTGAGCTTTCATTCTTTTGCGTGTGGTATTCCGCCAGGCGGTGTCACTTTATAACATCACTGGACGGTGTGAGTTTGCAACACTGCCAGTGTAACGTTAATATGAGGAACAATGTCCCTTTGGGATGGGCAGGAGGGGAGGTGTTTGGGTCCAACAAATCCTGGACTTTCACCCAGGAGCCTGCTGTTTCATCTGCACTTCATCTAAATTGCACCTGCACATTTAAGACATTTGTACATTTTAGTGGCTCAGACTAATGTAATTCAGCACGTTCTTATTCCCAATTTATCGGATACTGCTTCTTTGGCAACTAAGTCATCAAATATCACTGCAATGTCAGTAACAATGTAACATAAGGAGCTGGACTTTTACCTGGAAGCCTGCTGTTCACTTCCCATGTGAAACCATGGTGGAAGTCAATTTTGCAAACACACAATGCATTTAACAAACGTAAATTGACACGCCATCCTGGAATGTCAAAAACAGAAGCAGGAGGGTACCTAGTGTGTCATATTTTGTTGTGAAAGTCCACTGACAAAGTGCGATATTTGACAAGGATGAGGATGAGAACACGTTGACAATTCCCATCAACCCCTGGATGGACAGGGCTGTGACCCACTGATGTATGATCGGGTGCAGCCCTGTCATGGGAGGACCCTGGCTATTTCTGTCCTCCATTTTATCGTACAGGCTAGTGTTGTCACATTACTGGAAATTCTACCTTGATATGATGCCTTGAAAAATATTATATTCTATACTCTAGGGAAAATTTTGTTGAGGGCTTAAAATCTTAAGTTTTATTAAAAGATAAAAAGCAATAACATGACAACAATGATTTTTCTGTGGTTAGTAGCAGAGAACAGAAGAATGACTGTAGTAAACATTAACAACGACAACGAGCAACAAAGCACAGTTGTATCGATACTCTGGACAATGACTATTGAAATGGTTTTGATTATTCAGAATCAATATGTATTCATAAATCAACATTTCTGACAATACAAGCATTGATCCAGGAGTTTGAGGCAGATATAATCTTTGATGAAGAAAATGACATGCCACCTTAGGGTTCTATATTTCGACCCTCTTTACCTAATAAGTGTGTGAAGATTTTATCATGAGGTTTTAGAACATTATAGAACATTAATGTATCACATTTTGAAAGTAGCGTATCCAACACTGTTAACAACATGTGCCAAATTTTAAAATTGCGGATAAAAAGAAACCTGTGACTCCAGGGTGCTCCTCGTGTCGGGGCCCTGGGTACTTGGGTCCAGTGTTCCCCTGCTTAAGCACAAAGAAACTGATATGAAGACAAATCTGCAAAGTATAAGACAACAGATAATGAGACTAAGAGAGTGTGTTCTGTGCTAATATGTGGTCTGGAGGGTGATATTGTCAGTCATGCATCCAGCGAGCGGGGCTATTCAGGAGCATCTCCTCCAGTCAGTGATGGATGGATGTTATTGTCTCTCACCCCAGCTGCAGCCTGCACACCACTCAGCCCCGTTCTTCATATTGTCATTTCTAGGGCTTCCGGTGTGTTTTATGTAGGCCAAGATGGAGGGAGGGAAGGAGGGCGAAAAAAGAAATTCATCCTTTTATCCTGTTCTTCCTTTCTTCACTGTCACGAGAATACTTCCGTGTCTTTGCCAGTGGACACATTAATGAAGTCAGCAGGAAAACAACTAGAGCCCAATTAGCAGTAATTTAGACACTGCTGCACTTGATAATAAAGTGAGTGCCTCAGTTTTGCATGTGTGCTCACCAGATTAGAAAATAACACTATTCAACCCTCAGGCTGAACTTTAGCTGTCACCGTGTTTTGTACAATTACACAGCGTTTACACTCTGCATGGAGAGTTTTGTGTGGGTGAGTTTTGTGTGTGCGTCTGTTGGGGCTGCTGCAGGACTCTTAATCTGGATTATCATACAGCGCGGCCATGCTTTTCATAATCAGTTTGGTGAGCTGTGATTCTCGGCAGCGCCTGACACATCTGGATGTAGGCAGTCGGTGAAGGGGAGGTGTGTGTGTGTGTGTTTGTGTGACTGCGTGAGAGAGAGAGGGAGAGGGGAAGAGAGAGAGAGAGAGAGTGTTGAGACTCACTCCGCGGTCCTTGCGCACACAGATGGAGAGGGAACCAGCAGAAGACATTCCTGACCGGTGGGTTTAGTCACATTTCCATGCACAGAATAATTTCTCATGTAAGTACTGCTGTATATATTCCTTATCTTCATTTATGTTTTTATCATTATCAGCACTGCACAGATTTCCATTTCAAAAGTAAGACCAGGAGTCTGCATGAATATTACTGTCCTGCAACAGTCACTGTAACTTCTGCTGTCATGTCTGCATGTCACTCATGTCTTGTGCATGTGAGTCTTCTGGAAAGAGGAGGTGACAGTGGAGATATTACACAGAAGTCTGTGACCTGTATCATAACTACATACTGTAAATACTGCAGAAATTGGGTGCCACATGCTGTTCTGTGTGCATTTATATTTTTGGCCCTATTTCATTTTTGTTTGGGTCACATATTTTATTGATCGTGACAGCAGAAATTTGTTTTTACTGGCTTAAGGATCTCTCTGTCTGCACATGGTTTACCCATTCTGGTGTAACTATAGCTGCAACTGCTATTATGTATTAATCTGATGATTATTTTCTCAGTTAATCAAATTATTTTTATTATTTTGTCTATGAAATGTCAGAAAGTAGAGAAAAATGCTCGTCATAACTTCCCAGAGCCCATGCATCATTTGAGTTGCATGCTTTGTTTGACTAACAGTCCAAATCTCACTTCGCTCAGAAAAGAAAAGCAGTAAATCCCTCACATTTGAGAAACTGGAGCCAGCGAATGTTTGATTTCAAAATTCACTGATCAGGCCTAACTGATTATCACAATAGTTGCAGATTCATTTTTGTGACTGACTAATTAACCCACTGATTGTTCTGATCCGAGGTCAGCTTTTACATGAAATAATATGCCGTGCTACAATGAAAGCGTTCATGATGGAAAATACTTTATGTTATTGTTTCCAAGAAGAATACAGACCTATGTAATGTTGATTTAGCAGTTAACTACGGGGTAAAAAGGGGGGCACTTTCTGTGGCCCAGCTGCTATGGGGGGGTCAATGAGGGCCAGTAATGATCATGTTCATCCTAAATTTCAGCTATGATAACCACAAATATTGAACCAAAGTATTTACCATTCATCATTATTCCAACAAAAAATAAACATTTTCAAGTAAAAATGTAGCTTATTTCATAATGACATCCCCCTTTCCTGAGAATCGTATAAGTACCTTTTTTCTATGCAACTGTTGCAAATAAAAAAACAAAAACAAAAAAAGCAACATGGGCAGCGAGCCTGTATAACCCGTCACTGATGAAGTCTCTTAGTTTACATGTGTTTGTTTAGTAGGAGAGAGAGAGAGCATGCATATGTGCTGATATAAGTAAAGCGGTTTTGGGGAGGGCCCATTCACTGGACCCTTTAAGGGCCCTAGCCATTTCTGTGGGTGGGCCAGGCTTAATCTAGTGTGTGCTTTGATTTGCATTAAGGGAGGACCCTAAGTATAAATGATATCAAATGTACCACAATTGCAGGGCACATACAAGGGGCCACTAAGCTTGTCATATATGTCGTTTAACAATAGCCTCCTGAGACTTTTGTTTGGTGTGCATTTTTTAATATCTCCTAGTTATTTGGGATCAGTAGGACCCGATAAGTATAAAAAACTACACATTGTCAACAATAATCAAGCTCCAATGTCCTCATATAAGACAACAATGAAGTTCCAGTGTCTTCAAACAAATACTCCCTAATTAATAGTGTAAAAGCTTATTACTGTTGGTCAAATTTGTTGCCATATCAAACTACAAACATTATTAATCATAAGTAAACAAGTTTCAACCATAAAATGTGATCAGGTTTTGGACCTTGTCCACTTTTACTACCACTAGATGGCACAAAAAGTGTCCACAAACAAGGACAACAGGTCTAAGTTAAGTAGAATGAAGTATTAGGTCAAGTAAACCCAAAATGTGATGTCCTCATATGAAGACACAGGGTCTCAGGAGGATATGTACAGTATGTAATAAAAAGGAGCCAAAAGGTGTGGCACTTTTACTTAGTTGACAAACTAAGTTAAGACCTTCTTTACATTATGATACCTTGACTTTCACTACATGCTCAAAAGGGGAAAATGTTGATACCTCTCATTGTCCCTCAATAATACAAAAGTGGTATGAGTGACATATGGTTGTCTGTTTAATAGCAGGCCTATTACGATTGAGACTATGCTACACTTACTGAGAGTAAGGGTTGCTTTTCATTTCATTTCAGTGTTTGTTTTCATTGGTTGAAATATGTTGTAAACTCATTAAACCGTCCAGTGACCCCCTGCACCCTGGACAGGAACATCTGACCTCAAGCATATGAATGAGAGCGCTGACCGCAAGCGACTCTGAAGGATTGTGATGTTTATAATAACTACAATCAACACTGGGTCACGAAGATGAGCTAGCTTGGAAACACATCCCACCAAATGTTGGTTTAGCCTATAATCCGGCTGTGTGATTTGTCAGATTTCACAGTAAAACCCTGCATTAATGTTAATCTGAGATTGTTACTGTTCGTGTCTGATCAGAGGGTGGCACACAAACACACACAAACCCCAGCACATACACACACACAGTGAGTCACAGTCACAGTTACGCTGTCAGGCTGATGCTTAACTGATTGAGAATGTAAAAGATTCATCAAACATGTTACAGTGCACTCAGAGCAGATGTGTGTTTCGTGCTGCACTTGTCACATGAGCGCTCCATGTTTCACACGCAGCCTCATGGAGACATTAACAGCTCTCCTATATTACAGTTCATCATTATAAGCATCACATGCTGCTGGTGAGGGACCTAAAATGACTCCTTGCAAATAGAAGCTCGGGCGATGAGAGAAAATCAAGCAGAAATTAGAAAAGAAACTTGCATGTAGGCGATATATACAAAACCACATTCACCCCACTCTTCCTTCTGTTCTTTTCTTTAGTTGTCCTCAGCTTTCTGTGGCCTCTGGGGTTGTCACAGCTGGATACTTCCAACAACACGGTTTAAACAAAAACCCAAAGGACAGAGTCGCAGGAATCACACAAACACTTTACATCATATTAGGGCATTTTGGGCAGAAACCTTCGAGATAATATTCCTGCTAAATGTACACTATTGGGCCAGTAATTCATGCAAAGCCTACCACACATCAACTGCTGTCAGTGCAGATATATGACACGTTTATCACTTTCAAACCTTAAATTGGATCATATTTTTAGCCATGATTGTTGCTATGCTAGCAGTGCGGCTCTATGGATCAATAAATTTGAAACACGCATGGTCCCCAGAGAATTAATCCTACTGACTTTGTTGATCGTCTGTCTTTTCCTCTAGCATGAAAATGAGGTTTGTAGTTTTGAGTGAAATTACTTAACAACTGTTGGATGCATTACCATGAAATTTGGCACACACATGTTCCCAATGGATGAACTGTAGGCTAATAACATTAGTGATCTTGCAATATTTCATAGCTTTTTACTCTCTGCACACTGGATATTGTAACACTCAAGGTCAAAAGATGTATATTAACTTGTTAATTTTTTCCCTCTGCTGTGGGAAAGGTTTATTTCATACCCAGTTGCAATGAGATTATGTACAAAAACTGACTTGTAGCTTCAGTGATTTGATAAATGAACTTTTGGATTAGTGGAAAAAGTACAGCAGCATCTGGAGTCCCTGTACAGCACTTTACACAATAGCATGACAATATGGCAACACTGGTCTGTCCTGATTGTGTGCCACAATTAGCCTGGACAAAACACTGTTAGCTTAAGAGTGGTTTAGCCCTCCTGATGTGCGTGTGAATGCATGCGTGTGTTTTCTGGCACTTTGCAAGCCCTGGTCCCTCGCTCACCCTGTGAAAAGCTATGAGGAAAGTCTAATGCCGCCTGGCTCGTGTGTGTCTGCGAGGTTTATCTCCCCACCGTCCATTTTGGGTGAGAGCAGATTAGTCAGAATCCACCAGCTGCTGTGGAATTGGTTGAAATTGTGCCACACAGCGCTGTAATACAGTTACGTAAATGCGACCAGTCAGAGGTAGGGTTTAACTTGCATGAAGAGCAGGGCACTTGACCCAGAGAGACAGCGAATGAAAGGGTCCCCACTGGGGCTTTGTGCTGTTTCCCAGCTTGTGTCCAGTGATGCAGAGCTGCTCTTTTCTCCCACTAAGTGACAGATGATAGCACACATCGCCTCTCTGTTCTGCGTTGGGCTTTGCTTAGTATCATTTTTGACAAGTCAGTAGGTGGTGGCTCTATAATGCGTTAATGCTGCTGACACACAACAGCCACATGTGGGGAACGACAGAGGGCATATTTGAACTCCCCTCACTCTTCATTTCAGGGTTACATAAGTAACTCTTTAAACAGCACGAGAGGACACCAGAGGGAGGGTTGTGACTTGGCTGACAGTTAGCTCTGTAGGGGTTTGAGCTGTAGCTATTTCCTTGGGGGGATAGCGTGCTGACTACTACTTCAGAGATTATAATTTTAACAAGCCAAAAATATGCCCTCTTTGTTTTACACAGCATCTTTACTCAAACTGTGCTTTTTAATGTGGACAGAAAACACATAAATTTAATGACTTCTGTATAGAAATTCAATCAGCCCCAAAAGACATTTGATCAAAGCCTGAGCTGTCCTAGTTTGTGCAACATTTGGGGGAGACAGAATGTCTATTTTTGCATGCTTCTAAAACCCATTCACTATGTGGAGCGACAGCTATGGGAGAGGTAGGCTCCTTACTTGGATCTGATTCAGTCACTTGTCTTCAGATTAATGTAGGTTTCCACAACTCTTCAGAGCTAAACTACGTGACATTCACACATTAATGCGGAGTTGGCACTGGTAAGCAGTTTCTGTGAAAATGAGGCACAAGCGTAGAAAAGATGCCCTTCCTCTCCCTCTGTGGCTCATTCCCTCACTGCTTTTTATTTGTTCTGCCCCCGAGGCTTAATAATGTAGCTGACCATGGTCTTTATTTATTCACTATCACTGACTCTTAGGTGCCTTGGCTGTGCGATGTAAAGTCAAGACATGGCAGAGAGTGGAAGCAATGGGGAAAGAAGAAGCGAGGATAAAGGGAGAGGAGGCGGGAAACCTCTACAGGAGCCCCGCAGCTCGCCTCTTGGCCTCTCCCCAGTTGGTGGGAGCAAGAGGCACCTTCCTCGAGGGATCGTGATTCAGCTGACTGGGACAGAGGGAGAATGGGACAGTCTGGATGACAGTGAGCTCATCTTCTCCCTCGACCACGACGACGATTACCCATCTATATCTCTCTCTAGGGAGAGGCAGCTTTCTGTTGAAGATGACAGACGGTTGCAGTCCCAAGCTTTCCATGTCCCTCTTTCCCCCTCGTCCCCTGGCTCCCTGGGCAACTGCTCTACCACTGGCCCCAGCTTCCTCTCCCCGGGCCCTTCCTCACCCACCCACCGACCCCTTGCAAGCCTGGTCAAGTCTCTCTCCACAGAGCTGGAGCTCAAAGAAAGTTCCACCCTCAGACCCAAGCCCCTTCTCAGCCTCGTAAAGTCCATCTCCACGGAAATCTCCCGCTCGGAGCCGGAGGTGTCTCAGTCCAAATCAGACTCCCGCCTCAACCTCCACCTGTGGAAGCAGCTCACCCAACCAAAGACCCGCAGCAATGGGGACTCTCGCACTGCACCCCCTTCTCCTAGCTCGCTCTCACCCAGCGGAGAGAGTCTGAGAGGGGGCTTCTTCAAAATGGAGTTAGAGGACACCAAGAGGAAGCTGTCGGAGGCCATGCACGAGCCTCTGAGCAGCATGTTCAGTAAGATCATGAGGGAGGAGAGTGCAGGCAGCCCCAAACACCAGAGTAAGAGCCAGGGGGCTCATCAGGTCAGCTCCAGAGGTTTGGGACGTGAAGGAAGCACGGACACAGTTCTTTCTGAGTCTCCCGTGAGGAACACTAGGAAAGCAGATGCTGATGTTTTGCCTGTGTTTGACTGGCCGTCTGTTAGACATCCTGGGAGAAGCCACCGCATCTCCTGCCCTGTGCATCACAGCAGACAACATCACAGGGAAGAGGAGCTGGAAATATGTACAGACGGTGATGTGATGCAAGTATTGGCTACGGAGACTCACAGACAGGAGAGGAGATCACCTATACTTGCAGCGCCCCTCATTAGGACTTCCCCCCTTTCTCAGCCTACTCACCCTCTGCCACGCATGAGTCTATTCTGCGTGGGAGTGCTGTCCTATGGCTACTTCATCCTACCTCTCAGTCCGTACTTCTCTGGCCTGGCTCTGGGATTAGCACTGGGCTTCTTGTTAGGACTGTTGCTCATTAGGATTGGTTCTCCCAGGTCTCGCTGTTCAGCTCCTCCACACAGACCAGCACATACTCTGCTGGGAGAGGCGATTCTGACAGGTGGCACCATCAGCGCTGAGCCTGACACCCTCAAGGTAAATCCGATGAATCATTAAGGCGGAAAGTGTCAAATTTTTATTCTCACCTTATTTTCAGCCACCTCAGTCTCAGTCTCAAACTCTGACACATTTCTGAACATGTTATCCAATATAGGTTTAAATAACACCTGAGAAAAAATCATCAAGCATTGAATTTAAATGTCTTTGTTCCAGCCAACCCTTGTGTCTTAAAGCAATAGTTGGCATTTTGGGAGATATATTTATTTGATTTCTTGTCGAGATTTGGAGATTGATACCAATCTAACACCTGTCTGTTCAGTATAAAGTTACAGCCAGTTAGCTTAGCTTAGCAGAATGAATGGGAGTGGATTGGTCACAAACAGAGGACCTTTGTCCAGGAGACTGGTGTTTGAGACGCAAGGAATGACCCGCGCTACTCTCCCTCTGATTGGCTAGTGTGCATTGCCTTTGTTTGTTAGGTTGGTTGGGTTAGGTTTAGGAAAGACGAGTGAGATTGGTTAGGGTTAGGGTTAGGGTAAGAATGTCAGTGTAAGTCAATCAGAGGCAGAGTAAGAGAGTAGGGCGGGTCATTCCTATTTAGGAAACACACATTTGCATTTGGGATCATGTAAAACTAGGTGAACTTTGAGTTAGTTTAAAGTATATCGACACCATGTTTCTTTTCCTAAACCTAACCCCCGTAACTTCCCTAAATCTAATCCTATGTAACTTTACATTAACTACGTAACATGACGACACTCGTCCATGATTGTTTTCCTGAACATAACCCCATAGCTTTACATTTCTAAACCTAAAGACGTCTGTGTTTCTCTTTCTAAACATAACCTACGTGACTTTACTTGCCTAAATCTAAGCCACATAAATTTACATTAAGTATGTAACTTCATTTGTGGGGCGCTACTTTGTTAGATATTGTACAATCCATTGTATATGCAGTTTTGTAAGATATTATACAAACTGATGTATTATGATTATGAAGTCACTGAATGAAAAGACTGATATGTGAATGCACTTTAATGAGCATGTTTACACCAAATACAGAATTAGTTTTCACATTAGTTTTCACTTGTGCTAATTTTTTCTCAAAGAACAGTGTCAAGTCGGCGAGTTGCTTCATCACCTCCGCTGACTGTTTCTTCACAGATGAAAGCTTCCGAAAGTGGCATGCAACTACATAAGATGCCCAGAATGCAATTAAAACCTTCAATAATAAAAATCTGCCTGAGCCGCAGCGGTAATTACTGTTCTCCTCCTGGCTGAGCTCGACACGGGGCAACTGGAGAGGACAGCTACCATCCAGATACTGTCAGTTCCACAGGCAATTAGTGTGGGATACAGGCAGGAGGAAGCTGTAATTTGTCAGGGTGCAAAGCTGGAGGGGGGGTGCAGAGTGGTGGCGATGGTTGGAAAAGGGGGTTTACTGTCTCAGTGTTGAGATAATTCCCTTGTTTGGTCATTAGCAGTTTGGTTTCAGTCTTTCGGCTGTTAAAATGTGAACGTCACTGCGCCGAGCTTTGTGAAGCATCGGGTAATCAGATGACAGACAGTCACTTCTGAGACGAGGGCACAGGCTGACACCGCTATGAATAAACTACAAATAAAATTTCAGTATGAATAATACATGTTTATTAGTTAACTGCAACATTAAGAGGAGCTTCAAACTCTTAAAGGGAATCGTATGACAGATTTCAGCTGACATGCAACCGTTCTAATGAACACTTCAGCATATATTTCAGTATGTGCAAAGTTTTATCCCCAAGCTTCTACTTTTTTTATATTTCAAAGGATTTAAAGCCAGCGAGTTTAAACTCATTACACTTTTATGTCTATCAAAATTAAGGAGCTGTGTTTAAGCATGTGAATTTACATGGACCTATGTGAGTAGTGATTAAAGACATGAAGATCGATATCACTCTGGTGTTTGTTGGCTAATTATGTAGCTAGAACCATGAGACAGTTAGCTTAGCTTTGTATACAGACTGGAAACAGTCTGAAGATAAAAAAAGCACCTCTGAAACTTATTATTTCCTCTTTTTGTTTAACGTAGACATGCAGGTGAGAGTTTTTCCAATTTTTCCTGAAGACACTCGAAGTATTGCAGCGAAAAAATCTGTGGCGTAATAAGCATTTTCTCCACAGACCACCTTCTTTAAGAGACCTCTGTAAAACATCTGTAAAACTGTTGACAGGACACATCGAACTGCAAACATGAACAATTATGACCCCTTTTATTGTGAATTTTTGATCCATTGCACAAATTTAGTGGGCTGCATACCCTGAAAGTAAACCTGGAAGCTAGAAACTTTGTGGTGTATACTGCTGTGAAGCAACTCATAGGACTGAATAGGCTCCATCTTGGGGTCCAGAATCCAGATCTGATAACTCATCCATGGTCATTCCTCAACAATAGTTTTAACAAATAACTATGCACATAACTTTGATTAGCTTAACAAAGTCTATTAGCTAAGCCAAGCTAAGTAAGTTGAGAAATGAGCAAAAAAGCAAATGGCCATATTTCCCTAAATGACTAGAACTAGCCTGAATCCAAATGTCCGTACTTCACCGCACTTGCAGACTCGCAGATTTCGTGGGCGCGTTCCCAGGAAGTCTTGGGAGTGCTTAGGGCTGTCCAAATCCACAATTCAACCAGTCCACACGGGGCCTCTAGCGGACGGATTCATTGCAAAACTGACATGACATGGTAGTTTCCTTTTTAATAGCTGACTATAAAAACAAACCTTATTCACAAACATCTCTATATTTGAATGTCTGCAGTCTGTATGTTATACAGAAACAACCCTATACATGAGATTTATATCTTCTTATCTGCAGGGACAGATGAGCAGACAGAATATGACAGCAATTACAATGATTGTAATTCTAGCTCGATCATTTCCATGGCAACGAGTAAAACAGTCTCCAGGGCTGTCTATCAGTGGCTTGCGGTCTCTGCCCTCGCAGACTTTACGTGACAATGGTGAACTCCTCACAGTACATACGACTGAAGTCTGCCAGGGCTCAGTCCGCATGTCCAGAGGGTGGACATTTGGATTCAGCCCTAGCATTTTCTTAGCCACTACAGTGACAGTGAATGTATAATGTAGTATATAAGATGTAGGGGTTGATTTGCTCCGATTGGTTTACTCCAGCCTTTACCATCTGTACTCTTAAGTCTCTGATTGGTAGAGACTGTTGCCAGGGAAGCCACATCCAGGGCGCAATGCCCCTCAAGATAAAAAGATATTTTTTGTTATATTCCATGCATATTCTCTAGTACTTACATTACTATGGATGACTAATCCCCTAAACCTTCAGCTTGCAGACTCGCCTCTGTACTGCATTTGTTCCACAACTAATTAGTTGATGTTAGAAATCATATGTTGAAATAAGCAGTGTAAAATTTACCCAAGACACATTTACCTCCTGCCGTACATTTAATTTTTAGACTAATAACAGTCATCACAACATGGTTTTCAGGAATGGAACAATCCCATAACTCATGTTTATTACTCTCTTGTAACTTGTACAGTGTTGATTGAAATTAACACTTACCGTCTGCTCTTTCAGGGCTGGATGAATGAGATACACGATTACGACCCAGAAACTTACCATCCAGCTCTGACTCACTCCGTGTTTGCTACCCTGGAGGGCTCCTGTCTCCGTCTGGACTCCCCGCGTAACAACATCAGCCGCAGGGCCACGTACGACGAGAGAGTCCATGAGGCCACCTTCGTCAAGTCACGCTCCTTTCATCTTGCGAAGAGCAAAGTATGATGACTAAGTTCCTGTTGTATGGGAATATTTGTTCAGTGTCTGAGGCTGCTGTGTTTGTTTATGGGATGTTGTATATAGGAAAGAGAAGACCTGATATATTTGGTATTCTGGTGATGTTCTGATACTATATCAGTGCAGAGCTGCCGTAAACTTAGTCCATCTTATATAGCATCCATCCATCCATTTTCTAACCGCTTATCCTCTTGAGGGTTGCGGGGGGCTGAGGTATTGGGCGAGAGGCAGGGTACACCCTGACAGGTCGCCAGACTATCGCAGGGCTGACACACAGAGACAGACAACAATTCACGCTCACATTCACACCTACGGACAATTTAGAGTCACCAGTTAACCTGCATGTCTTTGGACTGTGGGAGGAAG
>JAPZEB010000014.1:19686980-19698385 GCA_029783705.1 Chaetodon striatus | reverse complement strand
GTAGCCCACGGTAAGTACTACACACACACACACACACACACACACAGACTCATTATATCCATAAAACCAGTTTGGCATTTGTTAAGAGTCTAACCAGAGGGCATCTTTTCTGATCAGCAGGACGTTTCTGACTCATTATTCACCTCATACTGCCTTGTCGTTCTTCGTAAATACAATAAATCTTTTCTTTGTGACGACAACTGTCCCTACCCTAGCACATTTCTATGTTTTTTTTTAACAGTTTCAGTACCTATTTGTAGCACTTGGTGTCTAAATCTCCTCTTGAGAATAAAATAATGTAAATGTGATGCTGTAATTAGTGGTAGTAGTAGTAGCAGCCACTACTAATATCAGTACCATTTACAGATAGGGGTGAGGGCTAAGGATAAAGTTTCTGTCACAATATATGTCATTTTATATTGTCAATATTGTGATATTTTAAATTTACTGGTAACTCAATTGAGATGTAACTCATAGTAAAAAAAAAAATGCATGCGAATGTCTGTTGGGCAAAATGATAAATACAAAAAGGAAATAAGAAATTTTCTTATTTTCTAATTCCTCATTAAACAAAAAAACTGCTGTACACCTTCTGAATTAGTTTCTTTCTTTCACTGAATGAGACCAGCTTAATTGTCTTGTTAACTCATCATAACAGAGACAAAATAAAACTCACCAAAACTGTCTTAGTCTTCCCATTGTTTCAACAATCTTCAACTTTGGTTTGGTCAATTAAACTCTGAATTTATCGAGTCTAGATGTAAAAACAGTTTCCTCTATGTTCCTCTATGCCGTTTTTTCCCACTCTCTGCTGTTGCTAGCCTCTTTGTGCTATTGGGTTAGCTCATTAAACAAGAAGCTGTCATTAAGTCAGACCTATCTCTGAGCTTTGTTGTAGATGCCCAGGCACACCAAACCGACATCAAAAAACAAAGACTGACTGTTGCAACGCCTTGCGTCGCCTATGTCTTGGCCAAAAAGTTGCACTTGAACACACCACAAACTACAGACTATAGCTAACAGCTAACTAGCATGTATGTTCCCAAAAGGAAATTACTTTCCAAATCAGCAGGCGACAGTAGCATGTAATCGTCATTCACAAAGGGAAACCTAAAAAAATGACAGGATGGATTCAAGACACTAGCTGGCCAGTTAGCACTTTAACAACACAACTCAGTGTTGAAAGAATAAAACATATTTACCCTGTGCTAGTGAACAATAACACAAGCAATTACGAAGCATTTCTGGTTTAGAGCTCAGTGGCCAAAAAACAAAATCTTACCTACTATAATAAATTCGTTTTGATTTCCCTCCCTCTTGATTTTAGAATTTTGTTTACTTTCCTCACTTTAGTTTCTCCTCTTGTGCACTGAGCTGAACTACTAAACAGAGGGATGTCATTTACTGACAAGGGCTGACTAGTCCCAACAGTGCGGGTCACATCACAAAACGAGGGCAACCTCCAACCAAATCCTGTTGTCTGCGCAAAAATAGAGTTGAGCAGTATGGTGTCCACGTGGGCAAGCGTGGCCTCCGTGTTCAGTGTAGCAGTGCCAGATAATTAAAATAATCACCGTCTCCTGCAGGCCACATCTGACGTTTTGTGTTCTGCCCATGTCCTATGTATTTTGGCCATGACTCATACTCCTTGTGATGCGTAAGCTGCCCTTTATGTGAAAAATCTGTGGTTGCCCTTTAAAGAAAATCAATACCTCAATGTTTCTGTCATCTTAAAGTGTATTTTATCATATTGCCTGGGCCAAGTAGCAGCAGCGATATCCCACATAGCAATAAACCCTGTATTTGCATTTTTATCACAGCACACATACACACACCTACACACCTACGCACCTCTCTTTCTATCCCTTTATCCCTCTAGTGTCAGATCTACAGAGCAGAGCTCCACATTACATTGATTAGCATAGACCTGCCTGTCATAGACCTGCAGCTGTGGGGATTACAGTCCAGGCAAAGTATTACATTAGCTGTCTGTGGTGCATCTGAAGCTTAACATAGAGACAAAAACTTGACCTTAAAGATGCATCTGTTCTTAAGTCAATCTGTGTTGTAATATTTCCCTTTTTTTAATGTTAAAGCGATTAAAGTTGCATGCCATCATTTTGTCATCCATCCGCCCATTCCTAACTTGTTTGCCGTGCATCTGCAGCTGTAGGCCCATCTTCAGCGTGTTGGCGGACAGCGATGAGGAGTCCTCCAGCGCTGGGTCTTCTGATGAGGAAGAGCTGCCTCTCTCCGAGCCTCAGGGTCCAGTGGGGGAGAAGGGATCCACCCCAGCTACTGATGGGTAAAAACCGAAATATTAAGTACTGTAGTATTAAACAAAAACACTGCCTTTGTGTGTACATGTGGACTAAAATATGTCACTAAATAGGAGACAGAAGAATCACATGACTCATTCAATGCCAAAAGTTGTTTGGAGTAGGTTACGTTTATTCAGGAATATTACCCATGAGCCACCAACTGCTACTGATAATGTAGTCAAAAGACAGGCTTATTTACAGCTACGTAAAAGGAGTGAAAGTGTAACTTTGAGTAAGCAACACCTCTAAGTGTTACCTCTGCCCTTCTGTGTTGTGAATGCTCATTTTTCTAAATCAGAAAATAAACTGCGTCACACTCCAGATGGCTCTCGTTCTCCTTTTCATTTACATTTCAGACACTATTCACTCCTCAGTTTATAACTTAAGCATCTGAATACTGGATCTCCTCTCCTCTCCTCTCCTCTCCTCTCCTCTCCTCTCCTCTCCTCTAATCCTCTCTTACAGGACAGGGGGCGGAAAGACTGGAAGGAAGATTTTGAGATTTGTTGACAAAATCGCTAAATCCAAGTACTTCCAGAAGGCGACAGAGAACGAGTTCATTAAGAAGAAGTTTGAGGAGATGTCCAACACGCCCCTTCTGCTCACTGTGGAGGTTCAAGAGCTGTCAGGATCTCTGGTCGTCAACATCCCACCACCTCCTACAGACAGGATATGGTAAATACTGAGGCATTAGAGCAGCTTCTTGCCACTGTTTATGGTTTGGAACATAGCCTTATAATAAAGATGGATGACATGACGGCTCCCTATAAGTGAAGCCAAAACATCTCAATCGCCCCCTGGTGGCTAGCTGCAGTACAGGTCATAAACTCTGCCCCTTCGATGTTAGTGGATGGGACATGGGCCAAATAAAGAATCAGAGTACACTTCATATATATTTTTCTAATAGATGTTTCTGTTTTTAGGTAGTTCTTACCATACTGATGTACGTATAAGTGTTTGCTTTGTCTGATAAGTTTGGTTTTAATTAGTAATTTAATGCTATGAAAGGCGTGTTGTATGTCCAGGTGATTAACTCGTGATTAAGCTCAGTGAGTGTATGGGTGGGACCTGGATATACCATGGTTCCACCCTCTGACAGCTTCTGTGACATCACAAGATTGCAACACCCTTTCCGGGATATTTTGGCCTTGTTTTTGTACAATGGGAGGAAGCTGAGACGAGTCATCCATCTTTACATAGGCTGCAGTCTATGATTTGACATATGCACTTGAGGTTGCAGCTTTAAAGCTACAGTTGGTAACTTCTATGACAGTAACTGTGTCATATTTGCTGAAACTGTTGGTATATTCTGAAAGAAATGCATGAGACAGATAGTCTGCCAAAAAAAATCATGCCCCTCCTCCTAGAATTAGCTAAAATCCGATCGTGGTGCAGTCAGCAACAAATGTTTATCATACAGTCACTGGTTGTTTTTGTGAGTGTGATGTTTCTCACAGATTATCTCTCTAATTTAGAGCTGTGTGAATACAGTGACAGTTTCAGCAAATATGAAAAATGTTACCAGTTTTCACTTAAACTAGCAGAATGTAATCATTTTTTATTGTCTTTGTAAATCGCAATTAACAGTTTCTTTTAGTTTTGCAGATTGCAGTTTTCAATTATTCTCTTGCTTTTCTTGTGTTTCTAAAAATAACATGTAAAAAATATATAAAAAGTATGTGTAGGAAAATTAAATTATTTGAGAAGTTGTTCAAATGATTTCAGAATTTGTCCATTTAATAATCACTCTGTGTTTTGCAGATTAGCTCCTTGTTTAAGGATTTCAGATTTGTTGATATATAGCGGCTTTGGATTATCGCTGACGAATACTGGATTAAAAAAAAAGAAAAAAACTATTTATCTGCCCTTTTTGTTCATTAAACATAAACACATAACATAGTGAGACATTTACGGTGTAAAAATCATCTTGTGCTCTCTGGTGGACAAACAATGTACTATTGGTGACAGTATTTCTGAATTTCCTGAACTTCTCTACAGCGGTTTCTTGGTAATTATCGGCCTACATACACACCCATACGGATAAATCTGCAATAAGCTAATAAGTAAAGATTGGTCTACCTCTACTCTGGATATTGACAGAATGACCGTAAGTCTACACGCATATATACATCTTTTAAATTAATTTCACTCTGTTGTACCAATTACCGCCATGGGTGGATCAGTGAGCAGGCCTTCAGGGCACAGGCCTAGGGGCTCAAAGTGTCAGGGAGCCCCCGGCCTTCACTTGGCAAAATGTCATTAAAATAATACACACCAACCAAGAAGCGACTCAAAGTGACCACAAAGACACACAAAAAGACTACAAAGGCAAAAAGAACTGCAAAGGCACATAGAAAAAAACTAAAACAGCATGCAAAACAATCACAAAGAGACACAAAACCATAAAAAGATGCATAACGGCTGCAAAGAGGCGTGTCATAAACACTCTTCAGAAACAATGCTAATTCAGAAACAAATCAGTTCATCCTCAGCAACATGTTGTGTTTGTGAATGTTTGTGGTGTGACTCACTCTTCACACCTCATCTCCTGCCAAAAGGACATTTATTTGTTGTAGCATCTATTTTGATTCCTGAGTCTGTTTCAAGCAACAACATGAGGCTGAAATGTGGCTGAAAAACACTATTTAATAAAGATGTGATTTGATCCTGTCCCCTGTAGGTACAGCTTCTGTGTGCCGCCCAAGCTGGATCTGCATGTCCGTCCCAAACTCGGGGAGAGGGAGGTGACTTTCTGTCATGTGACTGAGTGGATAGAAAAGAAACTGCAGGATGAGTTTCAGGTAAAATAAAAAACAACAAGAGTGCCTGCTATGTAAAATGCCGCCATTTTCTTAGCTTCCCTAACGATCATGATTCCTCTTTCTCCAGAAAGTGTTTGTACTGCCAAACATGGACGACATCTACTTACCCCTGATGCACTCTGGTGTGGACAGCCCCAGAGCCTCCCAGCATCTGTCCTCTCAGTCCCAGCGGTCCCAAAGCTCCTCCACAGAGTCCATCGAGAGGATCCCACCTGAGATCTCTGGGGCCGAGTCTGACTAGTGCCTCGCTGTGGACCCTGCAAGATTCATTGCGTTATATACTCACAGTGAGAAAAGGGGGAGGAAGCAGGAGAATGAGGACTTAAAATAACACTTGCCTCTACAGACTTCAGTAGCTCTTAGGCAGACTCACTAACCCTTGTGTTTATGTCTGAACCAGGAGTTCCTAAAGGTCTGATGTTCAGCGCTGTAGGTGTTCTGGTGGGGTTTGTTTGTAACAGATTACTGCACAAGTACAAGTGATACCTTTTGCAAATGTTTACAAGTGAATGACCCCTATGAGATTATATACGTGACGTTTACAGCTCAGTGTCACTTTGGATATAAGATGATGGACGTTGTAAAATTAAAACACCTGCTACATGCACAGAGTAAATGTGAAACTTTCATGACGCACCAAAAACACATTTCCTCTTTAAATCTTACATTTGAACCTTTTTATAAAGACTGCAAAGATGAAATGCTTGTGAATCTTTTATGAGACCTCCTGCACATACTTGAACTTATTCACGTGCAGCATTTTCATGGATTACGAAGAATCTATTAAACATAATACTGCTCTGTATTAAAAAATATCATCAATACTTTTTTTTGGTGCAGTTCTTATTAATCTGTTGCTTATGATTTGGTGTATCCACCACTGTCCATCCCTCGTCCTCATACAGACACCATGTGACAGACTCACTCAGAGCTTGGGGGCCTTTCAAGGGCCTGATCTATATTTGGAGCAGGTCTTCTTCCGCTGAGTCTGCCATGTTGTTCTACAGTAGCCCAGAATGGACAAACCAAACACTGACTTTAGACAGGGCCATTCACATTTCAGTGTGGCCACTGTTGTTACTTTACACGCTTGACACATGGGAGAAGTTTCAGTTCCTCAACTTTACTGCTAGATGCCACTAAGTCCTACACACTGGTACTTTAATAATTAAATTATTCTTAAATCAGACAACTAAAAAACCCATTGTTTGCTGTGCTTGTTCATCCCTATTTAACCCCCCACCCCTTTATTTACAAGGCATTACAATAATCAAGAGGATACAGCATGTAATCTGTTATCAAACTCTTAAAAGTAAAGCAAGAACTAATCTAATATACTATATATTGGCTGCATTCAGATTCTTCTGAAAAGTTGTCAAGCAAGGAAAGCCAAATATTGTGCTAATATTTTTAAATCGTGTCTTAATGTTGGATTTTAGATGACCAATGTGAAGCAGTAATTATGGCAATTTTAGCACCAGCTCCAATGGCATCAAATTGAGTTGAATTACAGATAAAATGGAGAAAATAACTACCCCCTACTCTGGTGAGCACTCTCCTGCAGGCCACAAGGCAGAGTTAAAATACACTCTGATGAACAGGAAGTTATTTTTCTGGTTTGTTTGGGATAATTAGAAGAAGAACATGGCTCCAGATCACTTGACCCAAATAATATGAATATCATTCGCAGTTGTTATGAAGTGAAAAAGTTTGGGCTTTAGTTCAAATGACCATGACTCCATCATTTCATAGGCACAGCTTCATTTAACAGGAGAGATAAGGTGAACTCTAAGTCAGGGGAAAATGTGATTTATTTACGCTTTCATGGTTTTGAGCTCTGCTTCAATGCTTCAGAAAACACAACTCATTAGCTCAGGATTTATCCAAAATCAAACATCTGAACTCCTTGTAAACAGCAAATGCTGGAAAAGAAGATAATCATAACAAATGGTCATTGATTAAATAAAACACAAGTAAATCAATGATACGGAAAGCACAATGGGAAAGATTCAAATGAACTGTTCAATTAAACGGCAACAAAACATGGTGGTAAAACAGCTCGTACAGAATGCAGAGTCCTGATGCATAAAATGAAATCGCATGGAGAAGGAGGTGTGATAACGTGTGGGAGGGTGCATGTGTGAGAGTGTGTGTGCACATGTCACTCTGTGGGATACTGTTGAGTTATTTGCGGTACGGTTCATTAGACAGACCTCAGGTCTGTGTTTGAAACTCTTATGAGGTGCAAATTCACTGCTGCAGTGAATGTCATTATCCATCCATCCATCTCCTAACCGCTTATCCTCTTGAGGGTCGCGGGGGGCGAGAGGCAGGGTACACCCTGGACAGGTCGCCAGACAGGGCTGACATGTAGAGACAGACAACCATTCACTCTCACATTCACACCTACGGGGGTCCAATTAACCTATCCCCAATATGCATGTCTTTGGACTGTGGGAGGAAGCCGGAGTACCCGGAGAGAACCCACGCTGACACGGGGAGATGGGCTCCCGCACCCGGGATCGAACCAGGAACCCTCTTGCTGTGAGGCGAGTGTGCTAACCACCACACCACCGTGCTGCCCTGAATGTCATTATTCCACTGTGAAAATAAACTACATGAAGTCATATATATAGATAGCAACTTATTAACTATATTTACTAGTATGGTCCTTTGATTGAGGAAAACAAAACAAAACTAAGCCACAGAATATCCAAATTATTATCGATTATTATGTTTGATTTCATCCAAGTTGATCAGACCTGGTGAGACTTTAAAGTAACATTAATAATGCTGTCTGAATGCAGTTAGTTTAAAATCCTTGTCAAACTACTACTACTACTTTTGTTCCGGTATTGCAGATATTTGTTTTAATCTAAAAACAAGCGCGGACTGACCTTTTACTTTTAACGGCATTGTGTACAGACAGCATGTGCTCTATCCGTTGACCCCTATTTTCTCATTGTTGATTTACACCCTATGGTCATGAGCTCTGGGTAGTGACCGAGAGAATGAGATTGCAGATACAAGCGACCCAAATGAGTTTCCTCCATGGGGTGCCTGGGCTCCGTCTCAGAGATAGGATGAGGAGCTGAGTAGAGTCGCTGCTCTTTCGCGTTAAAAGGGGTCAGTTGAGGTGGTTCAGGCATCTGATCAGGATGCCTCCTGGCCTCCTGTTAGGGGTGTTTCAGGCATGTCCCACTGGTAGGAGGCCCCGGGGCAGACCCAGAACACACTGGAGGGGTTACATATCTCATCTGGTCTGGGAATGTTTCAGGATCCCCCAAAAGAAACTAGAAAGTGCTGCTGGGGAGAGGGACGTCTGGGGTGCTTTGCTTGGCCTACTGCCCTTGCAACCAGCGCTGGATAAGTGGATGAAAATGGATGGCTGAATTGATGATTTATACTAGAGTAAATAACATAATCCTTATTGTCCTTTTCTTGGCTGCTTGCCTTCTGCCTTCTGCTGTTTGAAGATGACGCTGAATTTCAAAATAAAGGGGTAACATAAAGATGATGATATACACAATGTTTTAGCTGTATATCAATGGTATTGGATTGTCGATCACTAAAAGATATATCAATCCAGATCGATGCATCGTTGCGCCCCTAGCTCCAAATGTTTCAAAATGAGCTGCGTGAACCAGAATGGAAATTGTGTTAGAGATGGGCCAGAGTAGTTTGCCCATCCTTTGTGTGTGCGATGTGTTTCATGAATATGTTTTATTTACTGTTGTTTCATAAAGTTTAAATATTTCTTCATCATTGTTTTTTACATACTCAAGTGTTTCTTTTTTATCTCTGTTATTGCCATTTGTTCTTCCAGCATTTGACTCAATAAATCAAAAAGTAATTGAATCAAACCAAACACATGACACCGGAGTGTTGTAACTTAATTCAGGTCCATCGTGAGTCCACAGTAGAGTTAGAAAGACACAGGAGACAAAGTGAAGACATCAGATCACATCAACTTTCTGCTCAGCTTCTTATTTATTGTCACTCTACAACAGATAATGATTCATATTAGAATTTCAAACCTCCACCAAATATCAACTGTCTTGAACTGCAAAGTGTTTTGCACTTTATTTTTTTGTTGTTGTTTTTAACTTTTCCTCTTTGAAAATCATGTCAGCAGTCAATGCAGTGATTTGAAACAAAATCAGACTCTATATGTGTGTTTCTGTAGGTTAGGGGCCAGACCTTCCTGCTACAGCAGCCAGGCAGAAGTCACAACTGCATTCTCTTTCACGTTGAAGCAAGCTGTGACTGCTTCGAGGCCCCGATCACACAGAAAGCATTTTATCAGCTCAAGGTGTGTTTTTGTAATTGTCTTTAATGAGAATGAAGCTTTTTGCACTGTGTTTCTATACTCTAGGTGCCTGGCATTTTTGCCAGAGCACTCTGAACGCCTTGAGTTGTAAAAGCTTCAAGTCAGAGTGGAAAAGTGCCCCACATCATCTCTGCCTTTTTTCCCATGGTCCAATCAGATGATTTGAGAGGCGGGCCTTTTTCTGGTGGTGATGACAACAAGTTTACAGTTGGTAAAGCAGAAACTGGCGGTAGTGGTTGCTGGATACAACTATATGACTAAATAAACTACAGTTACCGTGATCTCAAAACAGCAGGCGTGGAAGCATACAGGTACAGTACTTAAAATAGCCCTAATGCAGCTGAAGCTGCTGCTGGACCAACTGATGGTGCTCAGTCACTGGTAGGACCAGTGGACTCCCTGTAGTTAATATTCATTTTTGTTATGCTATGCCTGATGACAGGCAGCAGGTTGTCAAACTGCCCCCAGTATGCCTGCAAATGCCTAAAATATGCCTGGAAACAGCCATCTTGGAGGTAAAGCTCCTGGACCAACTGGTGATACTCCCTGTGATCCACCCTCTTTTTTAGGGTCTAATGTACCCACCCCAACAAACTATCTGCTGACAGCCTCTCACCCTCAACCAGAGCTACAGCAAGTACCCTCTGCCTCATTTCAGGAACTAGATACCAATTACTGTAAAAAAACAAACAAACAAAACAACAACAACAATAAAAAAGATGCCGCATACATAGATGCAGCATTATTACTGGTGGCATTCAAATTTTTCTTAAAAATGTGAGGTGCGCGTCGTGTTTCGCAACCTGCAAAATGCTTTCTGTGCGATGCGGCACTGAGTCACCACAGAGGGTAAAAAAATGACACACATCATTTTGTTATCTTGTGCTGATGGATTTTTCTTGTGCCCAGGTTGAGGAAAAAAGGCCCATTGAAGACTACATGATTAATAAAAGAACGAGTAAGAAATCACAAGAGATCAGCTGATGATATTCTGCCGTACGTCGGTCCTAGAAAACTACTGCACAGGACGGATCTTCATGCTGATAGACTTCAGGGAGTAGTCATGACCTTTCCAACTGGACCAACTTATTCCAACAGCAAAAATAGTGCTATCAGCCCCCCAACGATATACACCATTGGGGTTTGTGGAGTGACAATCTCCGTACCAGAACGCCCCCAGGTATGTTTTGGCACAGCTGTAGTCTGCAGCGTCCTGGTCTCTGTCGAACGTAGAGAACTTATGTCCATTGTGGTCACTCAGAGAGTCTCCTACAGAAACATAAAGAACGTTAATCACAACACTAATGCTAGTGTAATATGAAGTATTATACCATGGTCATGGTGAATACTTGATTCTGACTGGGCGCAGGGTTTAAAAACTGATAATAGACACCTAGATAGTAGTTCCAGAGAAACTGTCTGTTCACTGCTCTAAATTGATGCACCAAGTACATAAGAGTATCAGCCTGTATCTAATATGAGTAGAGGACGCAGTCAAAGCCTCTGTTTATAATTCATTTACACCACTGAGTGTAGTCCAGTGCCTCGTCCTCTGAACACCACAGGAGGGAGACGAAAACTCACTGCAGGTACTACACTGCCCTTCTGAACTTAAGCAATCAACTCACATCCCATCTGCTATTCAACTTGTTACTTCTGACTTCAGCCGACAGCAACGTTACACACGGTGGATCATTTGTTCATTAAAATCTTGATGTTGATTTGGGGACACTGACATGGCTGATAGCAAGCCAGTCTTGTTGTTAAATATACTGTCAAAATATATTTACGGTTTGTTTGTCAGCCATACACATTGTAATTGACATTGAATCTTGCTAGCATAACGTTAGATTTCTGGCTAATAGAGGTTCTCAATAGCTGGGCCAAAGGGTTCTATGAACTGAGTGGACTAGAAATATCTCATGTTGATAA
>JAPZEB010000014.1:19642020-19669867 GCA_029783705.1 Chaetodon striatus | reverse complement strand
TTTTTCTCATGTATCTCCATAAACTCAACCATGTTGCGGTTAAGATGGAGTCAGAGGTACTTTATGTTTTTGTCCTTTTTTTGTTTCACAAACTTTACGCAATTCCTTAAGTATGAGACTAAGATAAGGAGTAAACACTTAAATCCTTCGGTAAACATTTTAAGGAAACCTTAAGAAGACTTGAGGATGTTTTGTGTAACTGATTTTTTTTTTTTTCAAGGAAACATTAACTTGGACTTTGAGGAAAATCTTAACTTAAGGTGTTTTGTGCAACTGGCCCCAGATCTTTTACTAAAAGTAAAAGTAGCAACACCAAAGTGTAGAAATACTCTCTGGTAAAAAGTCCTAGATCATTACATTTTACTTAAGTAAAAATACAAAGGTTTTAACATTAGAGTATACTAGAAGTACAAAAAGTACTCATCATGGCAGACAGGACGATTTCATAACGATGTATGTTTAAATTATTAGTAGTGATGCATTAATATGCAGATTATTTTAATGTTGCAGCTGGTAAAGGTGGGGCTTATTTTTATTACTTATTATACTGCCAGGTTGCTTGTGAATTTCCCCAAGGGATCAATAAAGTTCTATCTTTGGCCGTAATAATACATTAGAATTTATGTGTTGATTATATTTTATATTCATACCCTTAATTGGCATTAGTAGCAGAAAATGGAATTACCCAAGGACCTTAAAGTTGTACTTATGTACAGTAGGCCAACAAACACAAATGTACTACAGACAGCTACAGCATTTAATTGACGGTGTTGCTGCACTGTGCCTCTGCGTTCCAGAAATATTTTACTCTTGACAAGATGTTTCTTTCTCTTCATCTTTGTCTATTGTCTGTGACACTCCTGGCAAGCAAGCAGCAGTTTCCAAGCCAAAAATAACGCTATGGAATAAAGCGGGTGTATTAGTTGGCAGGATTGTGGTGTGCCAGATAAAGTCAAATTTTTTATGAGTGTGTCACATGAAGCGAAGGAGCACCCACTGTTTTGCAACCACCCGCAAACTAGCTCAAGCTGCAAAGCACACACTACTACATATGGTCATGTGGACAGAAAGTACCTGGCTCTGCCAATTTACGGGAACCTGTCATTAAAAAATAATGGTGCAGGTTTTGGCAATTGCACCTTCTGTTTTCTAACACATGGTTTGACCTTTTTTAGCTGACTCTCCTATGAGTGACTTAAAATGAGTGCAATGTGCAAACTTATTCTAAAAAAGAAAATAAAAGAGCATGTGCAAAAGCCACGCCATTTGTTTTGTGTATTAATACTGTTTGCAGACACTGATTCCGTGTGAGCTTATTATGCAACCTGGTGTATTCCCAGGTGCACCTGTTTTCCACCACACTCGGACCAAGCCTTTAGAAGTTAAGCCAAGTCAAACAATGTATTCCTAAGCCTGACAAGTATAGTCTGAGCTGCCCTCAGGCTAGAGCGCATCGCTGCACCCTAGTGGAAAGTATGTACAGCAAACTAGTTCTTGATTTTTCCCACCCATCCTGACATTTTGTCCAGCTCCTTTAAAGGTTTGTCTCGACTGGGAACAAACTGGAAATTCCTGAGAAGTCAAGGTGTAGACAGATATTACGGTAAGTAACTTAACTGTAATTAACAGACATTCTAGTCTGGTTTATTGCAGCATATCAAACCTGCAATTAACAGACACACACACACACGCACACACGTGTTTGTTCACATCGTTCCCACGAAAAACACATATACATATCATGTGTTCATGTTTTATAGACACAGACTGTAATGCCTTCAGACAATTAGCTCTCTCTCTTTTCTTATTCTTCATTTCGGTGACTTTCTTTTCTTCTGCAAAGCATTTTGGTGAAAATATTGTGCATCTACTTTCTATGGCAGTGCTGTATGTTTTTTTACTTGTGCAGTTTTCACTAAAAAGTCAACACAAGAGCAAAAATAGTGAAATGATGGCGTCTGGCAATTTGATCATGAGCCCTGAGAAGGAGAGAGAAAGCATGTGTATGCACTGATATGAGTAAAGTAGATTTAGTGGAAGGCCCATTCACATGACCTTTTCGGGGGCTTCCCTATTTCTGTGTGCAGGCCTGTCAAAAACAGGTTCCACTTGGAAACTGCTTCCAAATTGTCCGCTCCATTTGAATTGTATGCCTTAGAGCTTAATAATGCCCTTATTGATATCAGAGTGTTTTTTGGACAGTTCCACATTGCAAAACAATGTTGCCAAACTCTTGCGTCAACGCTGCTGGAAACTTGCAACAAGTAGTCATGGTGGAAAGAAAGAAATTGTCTCAGGTGTGGCTTCATTCCATGAAGAAAGGTGACAACAGTGGAACTTGTACTATCTGTGATATGATCATTTCACGTAAGAGTGGAAACACCAACATGCTGAAAAATCTTTCTACGCAACATGGGCTCAAATTCCAGGAATACTATGTATCTGACACTCTACACAGGAGTGCCACTGCTTCCCAGATGAGCAGCATGTCTTTTACCAAGTTTGAATATCCTATGGTACAATAACATTAATGCATCACAGGCAGGATTAACAATTTTTTCACCTTTGACTGAGACAACAGTTAAGTTAGGCCTTTGTTCTACTGTTTCTACAGTGTTCTTACTCGATGATATTAAAACATTGCGTTGACACTTAAAACCTGTGTAGGCCTACTTTTTTCCTGCACCGAAAAATGATCAGGGATTAATAAGGAAATCGATTAAGAATCGAACCGATAAGCTGAATCAATAATGGCATTGGTATCAATGAAATACCAATCAACTCCCATCCCTATCCATGCTAACAGGATGGCTAAAGTGGTGGCAGTGTTGGGCTGTTGGTTCACCATTTTGTTTCAGACTGAAATATCTCTACAACTATTGTACAGATTCCTATTATATTTAATAAACATATCCATAGTGCCTGGAAAATGAATCCTGTCAACTAACGCGACCCCTGATTTGTCCTCTGGTGCCACCAAGAGCTCAAACTTTTCCATCCATGGAGTGGCACAAAATGACTTTGGTGATCATCTGCCTTATCCTCTGGTGCCACCATGTGGTTGATGTTTGGATTTAAGAGAAATGTCTCAACATCCTGTTTTACCCTTCTGTTATCCCGACTTTGCATGTTTTCCCTGTGTCAGCGTGGGTTTTCTCCAGGTACTCCAGCTTCCTCCCACAATCCAAACACATGCAGGTTAGGTTAATTGGTGACTTTAAATGGCTCATAGGTGTGAATATCTCTATGTGTCAACCCTCCAAAGACATGCAGGTTAATTGGTGACCCTAGATTGGCCGTAGGCGTGAATGGTTGTCTGTCTCTACATGTCAGCCCTGTGATAGTCTGGCGACCTGCCAGCTGGGATAGGCTCCAGCCCCCACGCGACCCTCAAGAGGATAAGCGGTTATGGAAATGAATGTGATGACACTTTTGTTGAGTTACAGCTAGCACCTAGACGTTGTCCAGTGTGCTCCAGGTCCTCCATGATTTTTTCCCTCTCCATGACTGGCTGGGAACACTCTCTGTGCACACACACTTTGACACTAACACTCAATAACATTAATCCTGAGGCAAATTATACCACTTGTACAGATGATGTAATGTTGGTCTAATGACTGACTACAAAAAGGCTATTTTATTTTTAATATGGTACTTCATTTTTTTCTCCAAAACCACCTCACAATCCTCAGAAACTACCTTGCAATCCTTGAGAACCACTGATCTAGCACAAAGATTAGGTCAAAATTTTAATTTATCTTCCGTGGTATTTAACCATAGCATTGTCTTTGGGTCATATCTCTTCGTGCTAAACCACCAGAAGACTGTGTGAACACCAGCAGAGGGCAGTGAAGGGTTGAAAAGCACCCGTCAGCATTGTTCCTATTAAAATGTTTGACCAGAACAGCAAGTACACTACCAAGCTTCTTATTTAAGGAAATGGAATTTTTGAAAAATATTTCAATTTCAGATTTAACTGTATACAATGCACCTTTGTTTGAGTCTTTAAAATGATTCATGTGAAGTGTGGTATGAAAGCATGAAAAGGATGTGGTATATTGGTCAAACAAGATAGACACAGTGGTAAAAGTTGTTTTGATATGATTTTTTAAAATCCATAATCCATTCTTTACACTCACACCATCAATCAAATCCAGGCTTATTCTCAAACAAACACACTGTTATAATACAATTCTGATAAGCTTTAGAAAGATGGCACCATCACATGGGAAGGGAACATGATAAGGAGTGTTTTCATAGGCAATTTAACAAAAATATTTCCTTTGATGAAGATAGATTCTTTTTTTTCATATACTATAAGGATAGAATAAAATTTTGTCTCTGAAAACTGAAGGTTTTATGTTGGAGAGTGCTATGTTGAAAGTGTTGCATAGTTGAGGGGACAAGTATGTAGGGATAGTAGGGATCTTAATTTAAAATGACACACAGGGGAGTAAAAAGCTCTTTGTTTAATGCAGAGTGCAGGGTAAAAATACTCTCTTTTTTTGAATACTTTTCTGTGATTGTTTTGGCTCTGAACTCCCCACACAGTCAAACCCTCAAAAACGAGTCAAATAGCTCGACTGCCGCCTTGTGTACTAGGGCACGTGAGTGTAACATCCTGACTGCAAGCGTTAGTAACATATAGTCCATCTTTGTGCAAATGTAACTCAACAGAACAAGATCCACAGCAATCACATGTGATAATAATCTCCCAAGCAGTTGTATGAACACGGTGGGGGGGGGGAGCTCGTTTTGTGTGTCACTCACATTGCAGCGTTTAAAAGTGCCACTCTGCGTCCATCATTTAGAGTAAAATAACAAAATATCCTCTTGGCAGGCAAACAAAGAACCAGCTTAGCTTTAAAGCAAATACTGTCATTCTAGCTTATGGGCTGATTAAAGCTCCAATCAATCATGAACCCAAACTTCTCTCTTGCGTGTCTTCCACACAGACTTGGCGATTAACTTCTTCAGAGATGGTTAATATGAGAGCAGACTCCTCAGAGGAATCCTTGTCCAACGGTAGTCAAATGTGTTTATGTTGCGCACTCTGCGTCAGCTGGATGAAAGCTGGTTTCTAGTCGCAAAACAGGAAGGGGAATTCCCAACTCAGCTTATAAAGTGTCTTGAGATACTGCGCCAAGCGTTTTTAAAAACCAGACGTTAAAACAAATGAAGAAAGGGGTACACTATACGAGCCACACCCAGTCTCTGCTGCTGGTTCTAACTTTACAGGCTCCAGCCAGGGAGCAGAACTGCACTTCCTTCCTTTCTTTCTTCTCATCTCATCCATACATTCATTTGTCCCGATATTCCGTCCACTGGTCAATCCGCTGTCCATCCACTTGTTGGGAACACGTAAGAGTTTGCACTTCTCCAAAGCCCAAAATCTCATCCACAGTCATTCTTATTTTCCTCTTCAGTAGCATCCGCAGACCTCTGCTTTGCCTCAAGTCTCTGTCCATCAAAAAGAAGATCCACGATGCCGGCCGGGGTCACCGGAACTCATAGATGGCTGCACTGTGCTCGGGAACGTGGGTGAGGTTTAGAGACTGGTACCTGCGGTGTAACAACAGACAACATGTTAGAATATGTATATGTGTTAGAAATACACGGCCTGCTTTAAGCTTTGTGACAATCCTTTTTTTTAAGATTATCTAAAAAGGTTTTAAGGTTTTATTTAGTTTAAAGAAACAATCCTCAAAATTTTTGATGAAACCAAACCCCTTTTTTGATACCATATACGGTCAGCATTTTTGTTCTGCAATAGCCGTTCAATGTATTTTCTTTCAGCAATTTTTTTATGTATCAGTTATCACTATTAGTGGCGGAGTCCGCCATTGCCACACTGGATTCAAACTGCCTTCACGTGCATAACACACATATAAGCCAGGTAATTTTATTCAATTGATATCAGCCTCATTGTTTACTCTTCACTGTCTTTACCTCATATCAAAGCTGAATTAAGTTACTGCAAATGCAAATGCGAACATCCGACTGTCTCTCCCATGTTAAAAGTATCCAGCTGGTGAAACACAGCATGGCTTTTATAATAATATATATATTTTATTTAACCTAAGAGACAGGGTTTTCACTACATAGCAACAACAAACAATGTCACAACTGCACACAATTCACGCTTGAGCAACACCATTCCCTTTTACTCCTTCAGGTTGGTCCAACAGGCTAGGTGAGAACAATATCAGTCACTCATTTGTTGCTTTAAAATGTGCCTATCTAGAGCCAGGCGATATGTCAATATTGTGATATAAGACTAGATATTGTCTTCGATTTTGAACATCATAAAAGTGGTGTCTTTTCCTGCTTTTAGAGCCTAGCAAACATTGGTCAGAGGGTGATGTCATGTCCGTGGCTAAAAATGGTCCCAGTCAGATGCTAAAACTGCAACTCAGTTATGAGACAGACAGCCAGGTGGTGATGTTAAGTCCATGTCCAATAATGGTCTATTCAGACCCTCTGTTACATTATTGCTATTAACATGTATCTTTGTGTTTTGTCTTTTCTAATACAATGACATTTGACTGACAATATACTTGTTGGGTTGTGAAATGGTTGTGATCACACTGCCACAATGTGACATCCTCTCAATGTCCAAAGACAAGTATTATTCAACAACCATTTTTTAAATACAAAAAAGTTTGTGCCATGTATATCTACACGTAAATTATATTCATGTCTCATTGTTTTAAGCCTGCCACATTTGTTTGTTAAGTATTTCTCCGAGCTGTCTTTGTTTGCACTTGGGAGAAGTAGTCAGGTGACCTAGTATGAAGAATGACAAAGTCCATATGGACTGGAAGTCATGGTGGATGAATGGATAACACACAGGACTTTTGCCCAGGAGCCCAGAGTTTGAGTCTTGTGTGCGTCAACATTAGTTTATTATTTGGTCATGTTAACATTGTATTTTGATTTTACTAGAATGCTCAGAAAAGACGTCCAGCTGACAGCCAGGTAACGTAGTGGACATCGGCACAACTTTCATTTTGGAACTATACTTAAACCATGACGGGACGACTTGATTGAACATCCAAACAATGATCATTCAATGTCTTGATGTTTGCTGGGAGCCTGCATTACAGTAAAGTGATGTCATTTTCTGAGCTTACCAGACTGTTCTAGCTGTTCTATTATTAGACTTTACCTACTTAGTCATTATATCCACATTACTGAGATTATCAAAAAATCTCATTGTGTAAATATTTGTGAAAGCACCAGTAGTAACCCTACAATATCTTCACAATATCCATATTGAGGTATATGGTCAAATTATCGTGATTTTGATTTCTCCACATCTCTCAACCCTACGACTATCTGAATAAATTGACTTCACTTGACTTCACTTGACTCCACTGACACAACTGCAGTCCAGTTTGTCAAAAACAACCACTAAATGAGAGGCCTGACTAAAATAAAAAGACGGATGTTGACATCTGAAAGCCAATGGTAAATTATGCTTGAGGAACAAAATGAATTGAGGGCCAACCACAGCCTGGACTGATGCTCATGCTCAGCTTTTTCTTCTCGTGTGGTTTGTGGGGTTTCACACCAGAGCTGCTGAAAGGCAGCAAAGAGCAAAGAGCTGATCCTATAAACAAGCTATTTTTAAGTCACATAACAACATTCACATTGCGGTTAATACTGTTTTCAGTCCCCACAATAAACGCCAGTGTTGTAGCAAGTATGACAGAAGCGCTGGCTGTTGATCATTTTCCACTTTTTAAAAACATGAGACTGAGGTATTCTGCAATCGGAGAGGGAAACAAAACTGCCTCCAAGTATTTGGTCAATGATGGGAATAGACCTGAATGGAATGAAATCAAAAGGGTTTTTGTAACAATAGCCAAACCAGTATGTGCAAAGGGAGTTGAAAGAAATGCCAAAGAATGTCAAATGAAAATGCGAACACTAAAGATAGAGTACTAGCAGGCCTCCGTTTGCTTATAACCAGGCAGCACAGCTCTATAAATCAAATGTAACAAACTGAGTGTTAGATTGTCCCGCTTCCTCCATATAAGGTTACACAGTCTAACTTGGAGCTGTTCAGAAAAAGCCACATTCATCATCTTCTATTCATCTGAGCAAGGGGAAATTTAGAATTAAGGGCACCTTGACAGATGCTGCAGAAAGCTGGAAATTTTTGTTTGTAAAGGACTTTCCCCGCCCAGATTTTCCAGCTGGTCTGGCTTTTGATCCAGCAACCTTTCAGTCACAGGTCTGCTAATTCGTAAAATGACTCCTCTTTGCCTCACAGTAACCAGTGTTGTGTTTCATTACCATTCAGAGCTCCTGTGGTAGTAGTAGCCCTCGATCGTTGCTGTGGATTTCTGGAAGCATATGTAGTAGAATCCAGCAAAGGAAGCCCCACTGATGTCTTTTATTGTGTGGTCAGGGACCAGGAACTGCTCCTACAGGGACAGACAGGGTGAGAATTAGCAACAGCTGCGGTTTAAAGGTGACGTCCTACATTTGGTCAGACTCAATTTAGGCAGTACCTTACCTTCCACCTCATGAAAATATAGTCAGAGTTCTTCAAATCCTCATAGTCAAAATCATCTGAGTTGAATGTCTTTGCGTACTGGTAGAAGGCCTGGAACTTGCCCTTGACACAAAAAGTAAAAAGATTATGTCATGATAAACCAGCTGATTGTAGAGCTTGTGCAGATTATGAATGTACAAGCTTTCACCTTACCCAGTGCTTACGATCCACATCCTCATCTGCATCCCATTTCCGGGTGAGAAACGGCCGTTTCCTGCTGATGATCTCTCCGGCGAAGAACGTGGTCAGAGTTGGGTATTCCTGCGGGAGTGAACGCAGAAAAGAAACAGTGGTTTTTTGTTTGCTCTGGTACAGCCGGTCTGAAACTGTTTCGTTTCTTCTCTATGTAAATGAAAGAATGTCACACCCAATGCTAATAGTTGGTCTGTCAGTTCAATGTTTTCATCTAAAATAAAATACAGGGTAGCAAGTAACTTCTAAATACATATTAGGCTTCGGCAGTATCTATTTTTTCATGCCATCCTAACATTTCACCAAGGTATATGGTTCATCATGGTATTTATATAAAAAAAATACATAAAAGCTGAGCTACTAGTGACATAAATCAGCATGTGTAGCATGTATTTCATTATCTAGCCAAGAATATAGTGTTTCAAATATGCAATTGGCCTACTTTGTCAAGTCCACCTGGGATCAAGTGCTTATGGCCCATAGAATAATGAACGGATAGGAGATTAGCGCCCTTGTTTCTGGAGGACTCGACAACACTTTGTTGCTACCAACACACCAGTGGACTAAACGGGGATGATGTGTTGAATAAAATCATGTGACTAAAAAAGTTCTCTTGTAGTTCAAAGAAGTCGTCTCAAGATAAAGTTACAAGTGGCAATACTCTTTTTACGAGTCCTTTAACGTTATCCCCACCACTCGCAGTTGCCATCTTCCTCAGTGTGTGCTGTGCACTACAATACATCGCCTGAATACAGCATCTCTATATCAGTTTAATAGAAAGAGGAGCGTCTTTTTCAATGATACTGAAAATCATATCTTCTGAATTTCTGAATACCCTGGTATACTGCAATACCTTGACACAATCCAGGCCTAACATATATATACATAATGCATATATTCATTGCTTATTTTCAATCACTGTAGTCATGCTGTGGGATTTACGATGCTGTGAATTATGATACAGTTTTGTATCCCAGGACAGCTGAATCTTAAGCAGCCTAACATGACATGTGCTCTCATATTAACAAGAATAAAGAGCTACACTACAAGCCTCTTGGAGAGGACACAAACACAGTGAGTCCAGGCCATCCTAAATTATTTCTGTTCGTGTCTTAATAAAGGGAATTATTCCTCTCACCTCAGTCAGTCCCTTTATCTTCAGGTAGCCACACAAGTAGGAGTCCTCCATGGTGACATGCTAAAAAGACAATGTTGACATTTACTTCATATCTGCATTATGTGTTTACTCCTACATTCAAATGACAGTAAGAGACAATGCTGACATATACAATATCCTCTTACACAAAACAGTTATAAACGTGTAGGTTTCTGGGGCTCTTACAACAAATGCAAAGCTACAAAATGACTGAAGCTCTATTACGTCGTATTTTTTGTAATAACTTGAATTGAAATGTCTACATATGGTTAAAAGGGTTCCTAGTAAACAGTCGCAGCTGCTACATCCACGGCTAGCTAGGCGAGTTACTCAACCACAGGCCAGCGCTCATTGATTCCCCAGCTGTCAATCATCGCACCGCCCGTTTGACAGATCGCCAAATGCCCCTGACAGCTGGCCTTAATAGTCAAATATCCGCTTCACAGCCCCACCTGCAAAACAACCTCCACGTCGTAAGAGTTCCCTTTGCTCTTCTGGTGGCCCCTGAACTTGGAGCCGCTGTACAGCAGCGAGGTGACAACACCGGGCTGCTGGGTGTTTATCGGTGGCGGTGGGATAAGCGAGCCCGAGGATGTGAAGGCCGCGGCGGGGGAGTCGCTGAGGTATCCAGCGGGGACAGGCATGGCTCCCGCTTCGCTGGCTGGGCACCGACCGCGGTCAATTGCCGTCTGGGCGATGGACTCTGTCGGCGTCTCTACGAAGAGGTGGGAGAGCACTGAAGAGGTCCACCAACATTCAAATCCCCCCCGATTCCTCCACAGTTTAGTTTACCAGGCGCCAAGCTTCCAGAAAAGTAAGTGGACTTCGACGCGGCGCCGTAGGCAGCAGAATGCGCCCTTCTGATTGGCCAGTTTAGTTCACCTTGCGAACATCTTCAACGCTCATTGGTTCAACCTGCGGAAGGCTTTATGGGAATATCTGGGTGTAGTTTGTTTCTGTCGTGTTGGGGTGCGTAGAAGCACTCATAAAACTACATTTCCCAGTTATCAAAAGCAACTAGCAAGCAAAGAAGGTCACACGCGTGCTTTTGAACACAGGAGCTGCTACGTGAAAGCCGAAGAAGAAATGTGCAGCAGTAAATAGAGACGTATCAACTTTATATAGTCAGCCAGTACAGTATGAACAAAAATTGATGCCAATACGAAAAACATTCACTCGCGTGAAAATGTGGCGTTTAAATAATTAACGAAGTGGGGTCAGAAAGAGGTAGCCTAGCCTGTCAGCTAGCTTTTCTTACAAACATTTACATCTCCTCAGCACTGCAGCTATGTTTAGGAGCCTTGTTAGACTTCAGAGTCAGATTGGACATATCCTTTCTCCAAGTAAAGTATGCCAGAGAAGTCAGCACTTTCCGTTTGCTTTGAGATACTCCACAGCCACAGCAGGTAAGCTAAATAACTGTTGTGGATAAAACCTCATCCTTTCTGCTGCAGTAAAACATTGTATAACTTAACCTTGTGCATTGAGTGTCGACTGATGTGATGTTTTCTGCTGTTTGCAGAGAGAAAAAGATTTTATCAAGATGTCAGCATATCACAAGGTGAAGGTAAGTGTCAAATGTAGTAGTAATAGGTCTAGTATGGCAGTTCTGTGATTGGTAATATCAATTTGGAGAAGGAAAATCTGCCCTCCACTGTGGACAGTGTCTCTCCTAGCTGTCCTAGTTGGTAATAAAGGCACATTTAAAGTTTTTGACATGATAACATCTTAAGAAGTTGTGTCCTCTTAATACCAGTGCTATTCTCCTGCTTAATTCATATTTCTAATTGTTTCATTTTCATTTAGGTGGTGTATATGAGATAAACCTGGACAGAAGGAAACTGAAAACTCCTGGAGGGAAGCTGTTCACAGTGCCAAATGAAGCCCTGGCCATCGCCGTGGCAACCGAGTGGGATGCTCAGAGGGACACACTCAAGTTCTACACTATGCACCTGGTACGGCTTTTGGCTGTAAACTGGAAGGGGTTTAAAGCAGAGTTTTGTATCCTTGTGTTCAGATTCACTTTAGGGTAGCATGATTGGTTTTAAAACAGCTACATTGATATGTTTTCAATGTTTTGTAATTACATACGCAATACATTCAGAGCTCCCTCTGTGCTATCTGCTGTGCCATAAGTGTGCCATGTGCTAATTGACATGAAATAACAACTTGACAGTCCTTCTTGTGGGAAGGTGGTGAAATTTGGAGACCAGAAAATGGAGATTAACTCCAGAAATAACTGTGGACTGATTCCTAGAAATACACCTTGCTAGCAAATGTTTTTCTTGCCATTTGTTTTAGTTGTTTTCCTGCCTCTTGTAAAGGATGTTAAACTAAAAATGCAACTAACTGAGCTCTGTTTGTACACTCTTCCTGCAGACTACACTGTGCAACACAGCTCTGGACAATCCCACCCAACGTAACAAGGACCAAATGATCAATGCAGCCCTTAAGTTCCTGGAGACTGATACTGTCTGGTATACTACCTACACACTTATTATATACTTGAATTAATCATGATTAAAACCTTGTTTTTTTGCTGCTATAGATAACAACAATAACTTAGTCAGTGTTTTGTACATCCATATATTCATGTATTAATAAAGCAACACTCCATTTCAATTAAAAACACATGTTTGTGTAAGACATAAGAAAGTCAACACACTGACAACAATAGGATCAAAATCAGTGATTATTTGTCACGTAATTTTGGACTTGATTTCTGCAGAAAACGTGCTGTCCTGTATTTGGACAAGCTTGTTGACTCAAGAGTTTATATGTGATGGTTATTTGCAAACTGTTTTTTACATTGTTAAAAGTGAGTTAGTTGAAGTTGTGGCTTTAATTGTTAATTGCGGTTTTGTTTTGTGCAGTTACAGAGTAGATGAACCCCTTGGTTTGGTTGAGCTACAGAAGAATGAATGGGACCCTGTGCTGCACTGGATTGAAAACAGGTAACAAAAGCACTAGCTTTACTTATAGTCAAAGCACAATGACTGACATAAAAGCCCCCCAAATGGTGATATAGCCCGTGTAAATGTAGCTAAAAAATAAAACTCTTTCCTAATTGTGTTTATCTTCCCATCACTCAAATGCAGATATAATGTCACTATTGGCTCCTCGTCCAGTATTTTGGGTCCCGAGATCCCAGAGATGACCAAAGACACGTTCCGACAACACCTGAATTCTTACACTTTCTGGTCTCTGACAGGTAAAACTTCTCTAAACTGATCCAAGATAAGCACTTACAATCATGTGCTCTCTCAAAACAAGCCTTGACTTACATGATACATACATACTCTGATGACTAGTTTCTATGTACCACATAGAAAAGTTTTTAGTTGGGTTTTGTGGGTATTGTAATCAGTGCAATAGTTTTGATATTTAATATGTTTGTTTGGGTATTGTAATAAGATGTAACAGGAGTTGGACAGAGCAGTACAGTAATATGGTTTCTCTCGTGTAGGGCTTGAATATGTGATCACCCAGCTTAAGTCCGTTGTGCTGTCGATGGGGCTGATTGACAGACATCTGAGTGTGGAACAGGCCGTGCTGCTCTCCAGACTGGAGGAAGAATACCAGGTAGGAGAGTAGCAGAATGTTTATCCACCATCATCTGGCATGTCATTAGCCTGTGATAACCATAAACAAATGAGGTCAAGATGCTTGGTGGCCTCTATCTTGTGACCCAGTTTGATTAGTGTTTATCATAACCACATTTACCAGATATTCCCGTTCGTCTCGTGATAAGGGAATCTGTACTTCTTCAGTCCAAAGTTTTCTTTGGCTTTACTGAAGAGCAAAGAGAAAACATGTTGGAAGTGCTGTTTTCTGTCACTCTGCCCCCACACTGTAATTACAAGAATTGCACCTTCTACTCTGGAAAAACAGCACCCTCTTCTGTTGTCATCATATTCCCCATCTAATTTTACCTGGTAGTACACATTGTACAGTGCATTGTAGAAGCTGGCCATGCTCTTTTGAGTATTTACTTGTTTATAGAAGTTCTACAAACATCTTTGCTTATAGTAAAGATTTTTCAATAGTGCACTGCTGCATATGGTGCCTTCAGTGTAACAGTTAAGAAACTCACTGCTCGTCCTGCTGACAGTCTTATTATTCTCTGTTTATCCCTCTACCATGTTTCTTTTTCCTTCTGCACAGATTCAGCGCTGGGGAAACGTAGAGTGGGCCCATGACTACGACATGTATGAGCTGAGGGCAAGAACTGCTGCTGGAGCTCTTTTTGTTCACCTCTCATCTGAGACTTCAACTGTCAAACGCAAGCTTCTGCAGGACTGAGAAGGACAAGCGCGAATATAAAACCCTTAGTGACCAGTCATGAAATGTACCCTCAAACTGAGAACACCCCAAGAGGCTCAGTTTATCCATGTTTCTACATCAATTCAGACAAACGCAACACCTCGTGTTTATACTGTTCAATAGTGACAGCTGCTTTGTCTGCAATCTGTTATAGAGTCATCTCACCCCAGTAAAAAACATTGGCTGTCTTTTTGCAGTGTTTATACGTGGCAGCTGCCAAGTGTGCCACCCCTCACCGAGTTTCCAGTCGGTTCTCAGTCATCCGTGACATTTTGGACACTGCACATGGTTTCAAGAGAATAGTGACTAATGTTGTTGTGTCTGTTTGGTTATGGAATGTTAATTCCATGTCTGCTTTCTCTGTTTACCACATTTGAATACTGCAATGTGCATATGCTATCCTAACAACACAGTATTCATACTGTGTGCTGTGTTTGGTAATGGCACAATACATGAAAAATATTCATGTGCAGCTGGTAAAACATACTGCATTCAAATTATTTTCTGTAATGAGACTGTCATCATTTATGTTGTATGTATTTTGAGATTTTTAGTGCGGTAATAAGGGAAGATTGAATGTTGTACACAGAAAGCAGGGCCACCTTGACTGCACAATTATGTTTCTACAAAAAGTTTAATTATATTGGAAAACTTGACTGCATCGTTATTCAGTTGTAATTTTCATGTACAAAGCTGAAGGTTTAGTTGCTTTTACAGCTGAAATTAAATTTAAAGTGACTCATGTTTGCCTGTGCCCTTTCCACCTAGTGCAACCAAAATGTCAGTAAAGTTTTGTGAATTAAAACACAAACAAGGTAAAACATTTGCAGATGTCTGTCATAATTGAGTACCAGATGTGCATGGTTTATGTCAGCTCATATCAGAATAAGTGCTTAAGTCATAAAATAGCCGTTGAGTTTTATTGATGCAACCTTTGGTGCTTTTTATTTACAATCGCCCCACTCCCGTGACGGATGTTCTAGCTGTCCAATCACGCTAAAGGTCAGGATTTCTCAACCAATTACGAAGCTCTGTGGGCGGGACTTCGTAGACGTTTCCTCATGTATCATCATCAGCCCATGGACTGACTTGTTTGTTGTCGAGCAAAGATGGAGTTCCTTTTGGGAAATCCTTACAGTACGCCAGTGGGGCATTGCATTGGTATGTAACCAGATGTTAAGAAAGCGACATCGCTTGGAGAGAGACGTTTATGTCCTGGAAATGTTTAAACGTTGTGCGGTAGTCATTTACGAGCTTGCTACCTTTAGCATGCTAACGTCCCTGAATGAGTTTCCTACAGCTGGACCGTTAGCCGCCTAGCTAACTTGTAGTTACGGTAACATCTGTTGTCATTGTGTTATGAATACCGTTAACAAACTAAATGTGTGTTTTCTGTCATTGTCAGTTCATAGGTTAGTGTTAAAAACGTTCACAAATACAGTTACTTATATCTTAAGGGCTGTCTAACTACGAAGCTAGCTAACAGTTAGCTAGCCGCCAGTCATCGTCTTATAATTGGACTACTGTGTTTCGCAGAGAAGTGTCCATAGGTTAGTTTCTTTACTAACTACTCGGGTCTTTTCAGAGAGAGCCACTGATGGCTCTCTGCAAAGTGAAGACTGGACCCTCAACATGGAAATATGTGACATCATCAATGAAACAGAGGATGGGTGAGTGGCCAGTGAAAATCAATGACTATCCATATGTGTTATTGATTAAACCTCTCATATGCATTGGCTTAATAATGTTATCCTTGTTCCTGTGCTGTTTACAGAATGTATTCTAACAGCACCATACACTATTAGAGTCAGTCCTTTATCTGTGTCATACTAAGAGAGAAAGCCTAGCTCTGGTTGTGTTGTATGCAAGGCCTCATTGCTTATCTCATTCCTCCATTAACCTTGTACTGTATGTTTAAACTGGTGTGTTGCGTCCAGGTCTTGTTTGATTAGTAGGTTGTAAACTGCCTTAGGTGGGTCTAGTCTGGTGTAGTTTGCTATATATCAGCAATCTATAAAAAGAAGTCTGACTCTACTTTTTTCTTCTCTCTGGGGAATGTAAGGGGTGTTATATGCACACCGCTGTGAGGCTGACTCGATCTGTTAGTAGTGGTCAGAGAATTCAAAAGTTAATTATTACTACCTTAGAGTTGAAAAGCCTCATTGTCAATGCAGAGATTGTGAAAAGTCAACGAATCATTGACGTGTACCAGAGCCTGGTATTCAGCTTTTTGTAGTCGTGTTCATCATCTTTTCAGTGCCATTCAAAATGCCCTTTCAAACCTTCGGTCTTTAAGTTCATGGTAATTGTGTTTGTTCTGCTTGAACTGACTTACCGATGCATTTAAAAGCTGTGGGCATACTATGCTATGCTATCTTGGTGTGTTTATTGTGTGCTTTTACCTGTGTGTTTATGTGTGTGTGCAGGCCAAAGGATGCCATTAGAGCAGTGAAGAAGAGGCTGAATGGCAACAGGAACTATAGGGAAGTGATGCTGGCTTTAACGGTGAGTTACAAGAGGGCAATTGGAGGGCAGCTACTCTGTATTTATATTTTACAGTATTAAAAACGTTATTCACATAGTCTAGTTCTCCCAGTGTCCCAATCAGATGAATAAGTCACTTGTGAAATGAATTGATAATGTGTGTTTTCTCTTACATAATGTAACATTATGTAGAGTTTGCATTCACTGAGAATTTGCAATCCAAAATGTTTTGTCTGTTATATGTCTTGTTTGCAAAACTCTTAACATGACTACAACAGTATTTAATTCACTGTATGCTAGACATTAGTATATTTTGACAGCAGTTTCTCCTATGCACCCATCAGGTTCTGGAGACGTGTGTGAAGAACTGTGGCCATCGTTTTCATGCTTTGGTCACTAGCAGGGACTTTGTTGATGGCGTGCTCGTTAAAATCATTTCCCCTAAAAACAACCCGCCTACAATCGTTCAAGATAAAGTTCTCGCCCTGATTCAGGTAAGCTAACAGTAAAATTGTTTGCACCTAGTGTAGGTTTGTTGCCTTGTGTTCTCATGTCATTAAGCTTAATAGGTTATTCCCATGACATATAGTGAGTCTTTACATTTTCTAAATGTTTTGTATTAGTGTGAGAGAAATCTGGTGTTTCTGGTTGAGTTTGTGAGTAAGAGGTGAAGTAGGGCTTGCAGCGTAGGTGTTTAGTAAGCTGTGCGTAGGTGTGTAGCAGTCCAAAAGGTGTCCTGTCATCCCTAGGCAGAGCCTCAGGTAAAGTACAGTGTCTCCAGGGCTTCAGCCAGGAGCAGCTCTAGTTACCTGTCACAGCTCGGGTAACGCTGCTAGGCTCATGTGGGCTTCTCTTATTTCCACCAGGGAAACCATGTGGTGTGTGTATGCATACAGTAGCTGTAAGGAAGAGGGCAGAATCTAATTGTTTCTTGTTTGTCTCGTCATTAGGAGGGTCAGCTGGGAAAACGGTGTGGGAAAATTTATCGAACAGCGCTCCCTTTACACAACAGCAAGAGTATTGTTGACATTTCTTCAGGCAAAATGCATAATACCCAGTTGGGCAGCAGACTGTGGTTGATTTGTGCAGCTCCCTAGCCACCTGTCTCATCTCCCAGGTGTTAATGTGTGTACCTTGGAGTTGATAAAAGTGGGCATGAGTGCACAGTTGATAGTCCTTACAACCTTTTTAGCGTCAAGTATTTCAGAGTTGATATATTCCAGCCAAACTCTTAGCAGCCTCGGTCAGAGTATTGGTTTTGCAATCTGCTTTGTGTTGTTTTCAGACTCACTGTGACAAAAATAAGGGAGCTATTGTGGAAATTAGCTTTTTTGATCAAGCTGGCTGGCAGTTTAAAGTGACTGAGTTGAAGACTTTTGGATAAAGAACACCTTCAAAGCCCTTGTGCACTTGTTTTTTAAAAATGTGTCATGCGTTTGAGCTCTTGTAATGGCCCAGTTTAGCTTTAACCTGCTCACTGGTGACAGAGAGAAGCCAAGAGCTTTGTGGTTTGCTGACTGAATGTATTCAAAGCAGACAAACAGAAATGATCAGAGAACAAGCCTCTTTTACTATTCTGACATCCCTTGCTTTGTTTGCTGTGTCAGCCCTCCCTTTACCCATTGTTTTTTTCTGTTCAGTCTCTCCCTCTGTTTCCTTTTAACTCTTTTCTTACTCTGCCTTCTCCAGGCGTGGGCAGATGCATTCAGGAGCAGTCCAGACCTCACAGGCGTGGTCCAAATCTATGAGGAGCTAAAGAGGAAAGGCATCGAGTTCCCCATGTCAGACCTGGAAACCCTGTCACCTATACATACACCTCAGCGGGTAGGAGGCATCATCCTAATCAGTAAAAGGCCCCATGTCCACCAAATCCTTTTTTTTTCACCTGAAAAACGCAAGGTGCTCCTCAAGAAATGCCCAGCGAGGAGTGCTTATGAACGCTTTGGAGGCACAGGCCTTTTTAAGCTGGGTTGCGACCGGTTGCTATGATATGGAATATTCGCCAAAGTAAAAATGTCAGGCAAGGGAGAGTACTTCCTTTGGCCCTTGCTCCGGATGAGGGAAAGCTGAAGCACGTAGTAAGAGAGGACAGACCTGCCAGTTTGTGTAGGTTCATGAGCTGAAGTATATATTAATGTAACTACACAGTATATAACATATTTCTTCTCCATTGTTGTTGTTGTTCAGCACTTATACATGTTAGGTGAGCCTGTTGGTCTTTGCAGTAGGCCATTTGTCTGGGTAAAAAGTGACAGTGTCTATAGCAACCCTAAGTTGAACACGCTGCTAATGTTTATGGCACAACATAAATAAGCAGCACTCCCATTGCAAAGGATTAGAAAAATACACCAGCCTCAGGAAAAAATGCTTTAGTGGACATGGCCCCTAACTGTGTACAGAAGATTCTGTGCAGAGACCAAGCATAGCGTGATTATCTTCTCAGATAATTTGTCACATAGTGCTATGTGTATTCTCTCTTTCTCTATTGCTTCTAGTTGGCATCTGCTCCAGAGGGCGACTCCACCCTACATAAGTTCAGCACCACTACTCAGCCCACACCACAGGCTGTCCCACCAGCCTACACCAGCCCTCAGGTCCCCAATATTCATGCCTCTGGATCCATCAATCCTACACCTGAACAGGTACACCGTTACGCCCATAAACACACTGAAACAGAACAGTTGGTTCACCCCATAGCTACCAGCAGTTCCCTCACTAGAGGACATACTCCTTCATTTTCTGGTTTCTTCTTTGGTGCCATGCATGTCAAAATGACACTGTCTGTACTGATCCAAACAGACCAAAGAAACCGATTAAACACTTGCTAGCTTTTCAAATGTGTATTTATTTCCTCTAACAGTTTCAATTGTCTAGCAATTTAAACAGTTTAATCATTACTTTAATTGTTGCAACTGTTAATTACTTTCGCTAACTATTCTAGCTGTTTATTACTTTGAGCTAGCTATCTCAACTTAATTAGTTAAAGTTAATTATGTCAAGTGTTTATTGCTTTAAGCTTACTATTTCAACCATAGACTGTAAACAAAGATGCACGACACGTCTCCACTTACCCCAGCTATAGAAAAATATCCCAGATACGTCAATCATGATGCCAAACGCCCTTATTATAGCATCAAATAACTCCATAAAACCAAACATGTAGGAAAAAAACAAAATACAGCAGCGTGATAGGAACTACGACCTGTAGTTTGATTTTTTAATTTGTCTCATGTCCCATCCACTAACACTGAGGGAGTGTGGTTTATGACCTTTACTGCAGCCAGTCACTAGAGTACGATCGAAATGTTTTGGCTTCACTTTTGGGGAGCTGTCATGTCATCCATCTTTTTTATACAGTCTGTAATATAAACTGTTTATCATTTAGTGTTAGCTATCTATTTCAAGTGTTCAACTGTTTATGCCATACATTAAGCTAACATTGCCAAATGCTCTGCTCATTTGCTAACCAACGTTAGTTTTCATGTACTCTCAATTGCTAGATGTGGCGTTACTTTCATGTATTTTGTTACAACTAATTCAGGATGATGGGCAGCTTATGTGTCCTAGTAAATGTACTTAAGGTCAGCCTTACACAATTTGTAATCTTTTTTGGCTGTTTATTGTTCTTCTAAGCACAAATTGAATCTCAAATTTAATAAGTTGAATTATTAGTTGAGCTTTCCATGTACCCCTTGGGTCCTAAGCAACGCTGTTGGCTGCAAATGTGATCATTTTTAGCACCAGCTGGCCTGATAATAGACTAATTGTAGATTAATTTGACTCTATGACACCCAGATTTGCCGGCTGCGCAGTGAGTTGGACATTGTTCGTGGAAACACTAAAGTGATGTCAGAGATGTTGACTGAGATGGTCCCGGGACAGGAGGACGCTTCAGACTATGAGTTACTACAGGCAAGGAACCTGTTGTGTGTGTGTGTGATGCTGTCTGTAACTTTAAGTGTTGTATTCTTTCTAAATTGTGTGCGAATGATCTGATGAAAAAAAAAGTAGTTTAAAAATACATGTATAAAGCATTAAGAAAACAGTAACATAAGATCACTGTGCATACATGTGTATGTAATGTTATATATATACCTTGTGCATGTGTGTGTTTAGGAGCTGAACAGGACTTGTAGAGCCATGCAGCAGAGGATAGTAGAGCTCATCTCCTGTGTTTCCAATGAGTCAGTGACCGAGGAGCTGCTGCATGTCAACGATGACCTCAATAACATTTTCCTACGCTATGAACGGTTAGAGCAAACTCATTTTTGGGAGTAAAACTGTATGCACATCCAAACTCATCTTTACCCTGACATTACTGAATGTTTGCACAGACTTGGTTAGGTAAACTTTGAACGAGTTCTTTGCCACTTCTTTCATGTTGTTCTTTCTTTGCCTCAGGTATGAGAGGTTTAGGTCTGGGAGGTCCTCAGCTCAAAGTGTCAACAATGGGGTGAGTCAGCTGCTAGGTGGTTAATCACCAAATGTTTGCATCACACTTAAAAATTCTTGGCTTACCTGTCTGAATCCCCTAAGCTAGTTCTTCCATGTCATGGTGTTTATTTTCTGCTCATATTTTCTCACACTCTGTGCAGTGTGGACTTGCACGTTACATTACCAGTCAGGCTTTACAATGTCTTTCAAGTGCTGTTATCTGTCATTTACCTATCAGTGATTTACCAGATGTACATGCCTAATTAAATGGAAACTCAACAAAGACATAAATGAATTTACTTTCATTATTAAATGTAATGCAGTATATTTATTTACATTTTTGTTATTCATTTTAAATATTCAGTCTTCCATTGTTTTTCTGCAATACAGTTGGAGCAGGCCTGTTGAGTTTTAGTCCTGCCCAGTAGGGGGAAACATTGACTGTGATAATACAGTAGTCAATGCAAATCAAAGTCATTGCGTTTGGGGAAACACTGGAATTGAGCTGAATGTATTTAGAGATTCATTTGTGCCCGTGCCAGAATTAAATACAATCAACAGTCCAGTCACAGCTTTGCAGCAGTGGTATATGCCAAAAGGGTACTTTTGGATTCATCAGCCAAAAGACCTGAATGCATTGTTGTGCACAGCATCGAGTAGACGTCATTGTTTTATTTCACCACTGTTTGTCTGTTTTTACTTTTATCTTTCTAATACATTTCTTCCTTTTTTTCAAACCTGTTTGCCAAAAAAGAGCTAACATGTCCAAATTTAGACAGAGAGCAAATGTTTTGAAGCAACACATCAGTTTACTGCAGCTCCCTGAACAGGTCCATGTACTGTCACATGCCTGCAGCTGCTTACAGTAGAGGTCTCTCTTGCTTCATGCCTTTGTGAGTTTCCTGTTGTCTCCATCTGTAAATTCTGTTTTTTTAGTTACATACCATAAATCTAGACGCACCAAAAACATTACCAGGAATCTGACAAAAAGCATGAGGCAAGAATACTCTGTTGGAACATACGTGTCTCTTCATTGGGTTTCCAGTTCATCAGGCATGCTATATCTTCCATAGTTACCATGCCATTACATTGTGTCCCTGCACAGGCATGTTAATGGTATTCACTGTCTCTTCCTTTCTGTTCTTTTCTGTTCTTCTGTTTCTGTGGCTAGCTGAGACAGGCAAGTATGAAAATATTGTCAACCTTCCTAAATGGCCAGTGTCACCCCACAGCGACTGTTGAAACATGGCTAAATAATATGGGCCCTGCCTCCACCTGTATCTGTCACCCCCATATGGCATGTTTTCACTATGCAGCCCCCAACAGCCGATGATAAGACAAACCTGGAAGTAGACTGACAGTGACACAGGATTTAAGATGGCACTAAAATGAAAATGTCCCTAGAATCATGTCATGTTGTGTTTGCATCGTCTCAAACAGTCAGGGTTTGGGATTTGCAAAATGGCCTTAATATATGAACTCCTCCAGAGCCCAAAGATTGAATCTTCCCTTCTCCCTCCCTGCTGTATTTCTGCCTTCTTAAGGGGATTGTTTTGTCTTTATGGATAACAGCACTTTTATAGCTATTGAAAACACCATCACAAATTTGTGAATAACACTTTTAAAATTTAAATATGTCTCCATTGTAGAGCAATATTCTTTGGACCCCCTTAAGAAACATTTTTTCAGAAAGTTACTTAATTTCCTGCTATCCTCAGTTACAGACATTTTCATGCTCTCCTGAAGCTAACCAACATGTTTTCCAAGATTGTACTTATTTTTATCATCCACCACACCCTCATTATTATTATTATTATTATATTTATTTATTTATTTTTGGACCACACGGTTTTGTATTTTGATTTGAGTTTTTTCTAGACACAGTCAAGGAACTCCTGTGTAACACTGCCTTTCTTTAGCCTTCCACAAAAGGATTTGTTTTGCTGCTCATGAGCCAGAAACCAAAAATCTTTCTCTCAGCTTCTACATTAAACAACAACTACAGTGTCTCTCATCAACTCTTTTTCAACAGGTCCTGAGTGAGGCCACAGAGGACAACCTCATAGACCTCGGCCCAGGCTCCCCAGCGGTGGTCAGCAACATGCCAAACGCAGCCCCAACCAGCTTGCCTCCCACCATCACAGCCCCAGCAGGAAGGCCCTCCTCCCCGGCCACCTTGGCGTCCCGCTTGGCTGGCCTTGGTACGTACACCGTACCTCTGACATGAGCCAAGCGCTCACAATACAGATAACAAAATGCGGTTCTTCTTCTGATACTGCAAATGTCTGTGGTTACAGTTGTCAGAATTCTACTTCATATACATATTGTATGTTATCTTATTAACAATAGCTGTAGAGATGGATGTTTCTGAACATATTTCATTGATTTGGCTGAATCACACAAACATGAGTTGCTTTGCTAAGTTAGCCTGCTGGCTAGTCCAGCTATGTATTACAAGAGCCAAACTGGGTCTTGTCATGCTAAACGTTTTGAAGTAGAGACTACACCTGAAGATAAGACAGTTTAAAAGGTTTAATTGTTGCCTGATTTAGGTCACAGACATTCACTTATGTAAGTTCACACTTATCAACTTTCAAAGTTGTCAGATTTCTGTACTGTGGACTCTACACAACTTGCTGTGTCGTAATCAGGAGTCTTGAAGTGAAAGTCTCCAAGTGAGTCTTGAAGAGAAATCCCAGATGAGTATGTCATGTGATGCCCGGTGGAAATCCCAACTCAGGAAATATCAAAGTCAAAAAAAGACAAAGCAGCATTCAGAAACATTGCGTGCAATAGACCACCTTCCAACTTCTCTTTACCTCTTATTGTCACTTTCTGTCTCTCCCTCTTGGACACACAAACACGTTGGAAAGCGATGCAGCACTGTCTTTGTCCCCTAATCTGTGTCTTGAGCTCTCATTGATTGTAGTTGGCCAACTACGTCTCCGATAGGTCCAGATGTTTAGCTCGCTAGATATCTGGGGAGTGTCTCAGTGAGGCATCTGCAGGCCTCTTGGCATGCATCTTTGAACAGGTTATGCATTGCGCGCAAGCTCTGATTTGCGACCACCAAGCCCATCTGTGGCTTTTGTCAGTGAGCTCGATTACACTCTCATGTCTTTGCATTGATAGTGGAGCTAAATTTGGTCAGTCAGTTAAGTTAGCTTAGCATTAAGACTGGAATTAGGCTGGAAAAAAAGTTAAAATGTTCCTTTAATCACTGCCCCTGCATCACTACAAGTTGTTGTAGACTTACAGTAATTTAGCTGATTCTGTATTTAAGCCTTATTTTAGCAGTAGCAGTCGTTGCTACAGGAAGCCTCCGTAAAAAATATATAAGACAGACATGATTCCATTAGCTTTGTAGTTTTTGCAGTGGAATTCTGTTTGATGCTGTAGACAGTCAAGTGTATTTTTTTCCTCCAGACATGGGCGCTGACAGTGTGAGCAGCACCTTGAGCTCTCTGTCTAGCTGTAAGCCTCCTCCTGGCCAGGATGACTTTGATGTGTTCGCTCAGACCAGGACTGGAACTCTGCCTGAACCACACAAGACGTAAGGATGCCTAAGAAATGTATCATTAAATCAATTCTACATTTAAAATGTATTCTGTTTTTAGATGAAGAGTGTTAATTAGGTTTGGTAATTTAGATCCCACAGTGATTTTGAGGACTGTTAATAGATTGTCAGTACTGTTGCCGAGTAATTTTCTGTTGATCAATTTATCATTTCAGCTCTAGTCATATTTTTAATTACAAACAATTAGACAAAACAAGATTCTAAAAGCCTATTTCAACCTCTTGTCTCAGCACTACAGCAGAAGGCAGCAATGCCTCTGACGGCCATCCTCCCACTCTGGATGTCCAACAGCCGACTGCAGGAGCGGTGAGTCTCAGTGGCACAGGCTTTTATGTGCAGTGTGGGCTATAATTTTCAGTCAGTGTTTTCATCACCACTCAAAAAACATTTGGAGTGTGCGTTTGTATGTGCGCCTTTGTAGCCGTAGCAGACGTTAGCCTCATGCTTTAACTTGTGCTGCTGGATGCTGCTAATTGCTCAGTTAGTTAACAAATTAAGAAAAGTTTAAACTCGTCTTGAAGATTTTTTTTTTTTTCCGGCTTTTTGTGTTTTTAACCAAGCCTGCAGTTTTAACAGCAGTATCTAAATTATACAGGCTTCACTTCCAGTTGTTTTTTTTCTTTGTTTGTTTGTACTGCGTGGCTCTTAACGAGTCTCCAGTGGATTTAATTTATTAAGCATCTTAAGTGCTACCCATTCTTGGCTGTTGTCTTTCATCCATTACTAACAAGACTGACAAAGATTTTGTCTTATCTCCAGTTGTAGTGTGTGCGGCATTGTTTAGTGCTTTTATATCCGAGTGACTGGCTGTAACGCTTTATAGTCTGACAACTCCACCCAAACTTGCTTGGTGTGCACTGTGGGTTGTTGTTTGTGTAGAATGGTCAAATTAAATGATAAACTTCGTGGTCACAGCCTAAAACAACCAGCTGTGCTGTCAGATATGCTGTTATTTTCATCTTCACCAGCTTGTGTCATGTGCTCAGGGTTTTGTTATGTGAAAGTGGATTCTCCTGCACATCAGCGTGACTCCTTGTCATCATCACTGTGTGTGCTGTGTCACACCATCCACAAACATCTATCTCCATTCCCTTTCTTTATTTTTTTCCTCACAAAATACTTTCTTAAGTTGCATTTAAGTTAACACTGAAGTTCATTTAAGTCATATTTTCTGTTGTGTTTGGGGCGTGATTTTTTTTTTTTTTTCTGTTGTGGCATTGCTGCCCCTCCTGGCCACCTGTGGCGGTCTTGATGCTGCCCCGTAGGGTGTCGGAGGCCAGTCCTCTGTTATGGATGACATAGAGGAGTGGCTGTGTACCGATGTGGTGAGCCCATCATGATTTTTATTTCTGCCTGCAGTTCTCTCTCCCTTTCTCTTTCCTTTTTACTCTGTGTTATCCCCTTATCTCATTTTCAAGGTGTTTTTAATGCCACAAAGTGACACATTTCTCTTACATTACATTTCCTCACTTTCTTACCAATCACACATTAATATCCTAGTTCACTTTAAGTTACTAACAGTGTGTTGTGGGGACAAACTGACATGACAAAGTTGTGTAAAATGAGCATGAGGTTTTGAATGCAGAAGGGTGTCATTGCGTACAGCGTGACATCTTGCTTTCCCACCACTAATGGACACATTATGAAAGTGTCTATAACATGGTTATAGTCTGGCACATACACATCTCAATGGACATTCTTGATTGTGAATGCATTCATCCAGTTTCAGCTCTGACAACCAGAGAACACTACTGTGTGAGATTTTTAGTTGTAGCTGTGCATTTGTGTAACTTTGATCAAATCAAATTTTTGTTGCCTAACTTCAACCTAATCTTAACCAAAATGCGCAACTCGCTTAACCTTATATAACTTTTAGATGTGACAAAAGGGAAGAAAGCATAGACTGTATTAAAGAAAAGGGCATAGCCACCATGACATCACCCACTGGTTTGCCCGGTTTTGAGGCCTCAAAATTGACAATTTAGTCGCCATCTTGGCCTTTTTGGAGCTAGAAGTGACCGTATCTAGATGAGAGGGTGGAGGGTAGATACACATTGCTACGCTCTGTCTTGATTGACAGGTCAGCATAGTAGCGACTTGTCAATCAAAAGGTAGCCATGCCTGAAAGCATACCCTGCTTTATTGTCTATTTTACACTAACTGGGATCATAATTTATATAATGAACATCATGCTGTATTGATAACTTCAAACCTGTGATTGTGACCATAAACTCATCAGGGAAATGTTTTCTGAGGTAACAAATCAAGTAGCAAGTTATTTTCTTATAGACTCCGTGCAATTGGACTTCTTTTTGCAACCAGTGGAGTCACTGCCTGCTTTAAGGCACTGGCCACATTACCTCGTTTTTACACACAGAGGTCGCTAGAAAGTCCCTTCTTTGTTCCGCCTTTGCATTTTGACACAACCAAATAACGCCAGCATCATTGTGCTTTAGTGTGTCATCATTGACAACATGCCGGCATCGTAGAATGTACCACAGGCATCGGCCTCTAGTGTGGCATAAAACGCACGCGTCGACAGCACATTATATACAATAACAGTTGCATCGACATTCCTGTTATATGGTGACAGATCTCGTCCTCTGCTCAAAAGGTAAGGAGCTCCTGAATCTTGTTTTCCCAGTTTGCAGACATTTACACCCGCTGTTCTTTTCTTCTTTGAGTTAGCTACTAACTGCTAACAGCTACTTTTCAAATCACGGGCATAATGGGTCACACGCATAACACGTCGTCAAAATGTCACACTGTCCTGCCCATGGTCCCATCCTGCTGGCTGTCGTTTTTATACACCGTTTCAGCACTGTTACTTCCTCCCGTGGCAGCTTAAATGCAAGACCATTCTGTCCCCCCATTCCGTGATTGTACCTTATATACAGCATGGGGAGGCGGCATACCGGCATGATATTACCGCCATAAACAGGCAGTGTAAAAGGGACCATTGCTTTTACTTTTTAGACCTGAAGGCTACGTCCACATCTTTGATACAGTTTATGAAAGAAAGTCACATAGTTTTGTTTTTGTGGTGCAGAACGAGTGTTAAAAGTATTACAAGATGTCATGCTCATTTTACACACACATACACATGTTTCACAAATGA
>JAPZEB010000014.1:19529900-19598562 GCA_029783705.1 Chaetodon striatus | reverse complement strand
ATTACACCTCAGACCATAATAAAATATTGCAAGCAATTGTGGTATTTTATGCAAAAACAGCTGCTACTGTCACAATTTATCATCAAAAACACCCTAAAGGCCTTTTGAGTGAGGGCCCATACCATCAGGAAATCCCTCCAATCCCGACGAGCAGTACTGTAATGCAATACGATGCATCCGAAGAAGTGCCTGTGTGCAGTTCAAATGCCGTGCTGGATGTGTTTAAAGCTCAGCAGCTCCTGTATCATATTGCAGCAATTAGTCTCCAGCCTCGCCAACATTTCATCAAAGAAATACTTTGATGGCACATTCTGCGTCTTATCTGACCGCTCTCGTCGTGCTTTTGTGACTGCTCTGCTCAACTGTTTTTAATGATGGCGTGTCCTTTCCTGGGTGGGTGTGATGGAGAGAGTGATTTCCTCAAGAGTCGGCTGCACATGTTGCTGTTACGGATGCTTGCCGCAGTACTAGATTACTGCTCGTTTTACACATGCTTTGGTTTTCATGCTCATGGTCTTGCAGGTGACTGCAGTGCCAAAGTATCAGTTTATCAGTGTCAAGATTGAGTGTGTGTTGGTGCTTACTGTGCTTCATTCACTATTAAAGGAATAGTCTGAAATTTCAGGAAATACAGTTATGTGTTTTTCTTGCCAAGAGTTAGATGAGAAAGATTGATAGCTACCACAGACATGTCTGCATGTCTGTGCATTAAATATGCAGCTATAGCCTGGAGATATTTAGTTTAACTTAGCCTAAAAGTCTAACGGCCAAAATAGATGGGACACGGACACGGCGCAGCACGTCTGCTGCTGCATGCCCACAGCAGAGCAGGCCTATTATAATCAACTTAAGTTGCTACAATGACCATGGAAGCTGCACTTAATGGCGCAGGCACCTCACTGCTTAACATTGATTTTATGTGGCTGGTCTATTTTTTTCTCAAAGCGTGGCTCCGCGGCCCTCTAACAAGTAAAAAAATACATAGAACTGTGAAAAAACGAATACTATCTCTTTTAAAAGGATAAAAATCATTGTACAAGAGCCAAAGCAAAGCAGCAGAGCAGACCTGTATGTGTTTTCACACTTCACATTAAAATTATTCAATTAAATCAATGTATCCTGTTGTTAAAGTGATCCAGTTAATTAATTTAATACCACTTAATGGAGCGTACGCATCAGAACCCTCCATAACAACTGCATCATCAGCTGGCATAACTCAGTACACACGCAGTGAAGCTGGCAGCAATCACTCGCTGCAAAAACAGTCTGTGAAGCAGATAAAAAACCCAGCTCTGCTTACATGAAGTGTTGCATTCATATTTTGGCTGTAAGTGCATCAATCAACATGTACCATTCAAGAGACCTGTTTATTAGTGAGCTGTAGAGGCGCTTGTGTAAGCATACATATGATAAGGATTCTTTATTATTTCAAAATCTAGTGAAAGGACAAGGGTAATGTTAACTTCTGGGTCAGCCTTCAGAAAATGTTATTCTTGCCACACTGTATTTAAAGATGGACGGCCTGACAGCTCCCAAAAGTGAAGCCAAAACACCTTCATGTTTTTCGAGATAACTGTACTGCTGGCTGCAGTACATGTCATTAACCAGCCCCTTCCATGCTAGCTAATATGACATTGACAAAACTAAAAACTCAAAGTACAGGTCAAATGTTTTCAAATTAAAGTATTCATTTTTGTGATAGGTTTGGTTTTATTTAGTTATTTGATGCTATAAATAGGGTAGGTGACATAAAGATTGACCGCTGTGTGTGTAAATCACTGTGATTGTAATCAGTGATGCTGCTCACAGTTTGGTCTGAGAGGTTGTACTGCACTGACTCTGACTCCAAAATGCAAGATGGCAGCGGCCACATCTGTAAACATTGGCTCCATGTTTGTGCAGTTGAGGGAAGTGGAGATGCATTATCCATCTTTATGTACAGTCTCTGTTCCAGTCTTTATGCCAATCTAACCTAGCTGTCTCCAGGCTCTAGCTTTCTATTTCATAGAGATGAGACAGACACGAGAGAAGTCTTAATCTTCTCATCTAACACAAGGCAAAAATATGATAAAATGTATTTCCCAAAATGTCAAAGTGTTCCTGTGAAGGGGGACTTTTGAGCCTACAATCACAACTGATGTGCGCATTCTGAAAAAAAATTAACTAAATGTCAAAGCCTACAGTGGCTAATGTGTGGAAACTGTGATTGGTCAGCTTGGTCGGCTTGTGCTGCAGAATGTGGTGGAAATGTTGCCCACAGAGGGGAATATATTCATCAGAAAATAAAAGCATTCAGTTTTGGTTTGCTGTTTGGTGTATCATCCAGTTTCACCTATAGTTTGCAAAGACAAACAGCCAGTTTTAGCTTTATCACATTGTACTCTGCTCTCCCACATCTCTCATAGTTCCTCTCCTCTCCTCTCCTCTCCTCTTGTTTAGTGGTATGTGAGAACACGTCATATCAGATGTTTCCATATTTCAGCTGTTTAGTCTCCACTGGAACGCCTCAGCTCCTCCCAGATCAGAGGAATTGCTTGTAAAACCTTGTCTGGGTTGAATAAATCACTGCAGTCGTAGGACAAGAGTAGACCTGACAGGTGTTTAGTTTAGGTGCGTATATTCATGACGCATACGTAGTGGTGAGCGAAGGATTTCATGTGTGTGGTAATCCTCTCTGGCCCTTGAACTGCCTCTTGCCTTACTTTCCCTCCCTTTTAGGATCAATCCTTCTCCTTTAATTAGCTGTCTTGTTATGGAACATTTCTGCTGGCCTTTTCTTCTTTGTTCCCTCTCTCTCTCTGCTGTGCCTCTCTGTTTCACCTGTTTCATGTGATGAATGGGACTGGGCCTCCTGCAAGGCTGCTGGTACTGAACCAGATCAGCCTGTGGTGGTTGGTTAATCCCGTGAGGAAATGTGGGTCACTAATGTCTATTTTTAGCTATGCTGGCTGAGGGAAAGCCCAGGTAGAGTAGTAAGGATCCAACAACAACAATGTCCCAAATTTCATGAGCATTGAGTCAGGGCTTGTAGATACATAGAAGATGGGCATAGAAGAACTGTAAAATAAGAAACCAAAGTATATCAGTGTGCAGTTTCTTAACTCTCAGTATTGACATACATTTCAACTGGCCTTTATACTAAGAGAGCATAATCTATTTCCTGAAATTCAGTTTTGGCTATTGGTTGTGGTGTGCCATGCCAAGACTTTCAGTGGCCCCATCTGGCCTCCTTTATGGGAAACTTCTGGGGGTGCCACTGCCTTAATAATGTGTTAGTCAGTAAAATTTACTGATGCTTTGATGGGGTTTTTAAACATCTGACAGGGCCAGGCTGCTGCTTCCTCCTGCTTCGGTCTTTGATGCTAACTCTCCATGCCAAGCTCAGCTAACAGTCTCCTTCAAATTGAATTAGCTTTTAGTTTGATTTAAGAAGAGTTCTGGAAAACAGACATACAAATGTGTTGTTTGGACTCAGCTTGAAATCTCATCTGTGTGATTTGCTGGAAAGGTGGCACTTCATCAGAGAAGGTTGCGACTACGGCTGCTGCTAATCAGCATGATCTCATCCCTACTCGTCATATTTTGCTGCTTGGGCAGAAGCCTTTGCGTTACTATAATGACGTCGGGGCAGCCTTTTGCTTTGGATCTTGAAACAGGGGGTTTGGCAGCAAGAAGGGGTCGTCAGTGAAGTTAAGGCCACAAACCTACTTGGTTATGGTAAGGAAAATAATGCAGATGATTAAACAGCTGGCTTTCAATGGCACAAATGCTGAAGCTGATGTTGTTGTTTGATGGTCTCAAACACCAGTCTCCTGGGTCAGAGTCCTGTGCTCGTTGGATCCATCCACCTCGCTCAAGCCCACACTAACTGAACTTTTCTGCTCTTTATACTACGTCCGTAGCTCTGAGCATCTAATAATGACACAAATGGGTTCACATTGGAGTTTTTTGATGAGCCCAGTGCATCTCACACAAATGCCAAAGGGGACGCTGCCCATGCGGCGTCTTTTGACGTGAGTGAGAGTGAGACAAGGCTCATTTTCATTTCCAATTAATGAACCAATTCTTTGCTTGAGCAGCAAAATGCAAAAAAACATCACAAGTTCCCAGGGTCTGTGGTAATGTCTAGAAATGTCTTGTTTTCTCAGACTAACAGTCCAAAACCAAAAGATATTACATTTGCAATCACAGATGACTCAGAAAACCACAAAACATTCACAGTTGAGAAGCTGGAACCATTGAATTTTTGTCATTTTTGACAACTACATTTCTGCCATTTAACAAATGTTTTCAGCTCTAGCTGCCGCATCACTTAGTTTCACCCTGATGTGTTTTTTGTAAGTCCTTGTTGTGTGAAACTGGCGATAGACTTGTTAAAAGAGTCCTTAAGCGGTGTGTGAATCAGAGGTATGAAACAGGGGCTGCGAGCCATGAGTGTTGATGAGTGTAGGCATGAGAAGCTGTGACTCATGTCTCCCATGGGTGTTCTCAAGGTACACTGTGGTCAGAGACACACTCTTCCTTACAACTAATGCCTATTGATTTCCTTTCTCACACACACACGGAGCACGCTTGTCTTCACCAGTGAGACAGTGGTCAGACAGCATTAAGTGTTGAGAATCTGTCAACAGTCAAGATGCACTAGACTCAACACCACGTGGATCAGTTGTTCCTTTATTTACTCACTCAGAAATTAATTTATATATTAAATATCTGACATTAACACATTACTGCATGTAAAAGTACTTTGTTTGTTAAAACAAAATATCTCCGGTGCTGCTGTGTAACTGCTTAGGCATGCTAGTTGTCATCCCTGATGATTTGTGAATCTCCATGTAACAGAGGCTTGTGGCTCGCCTTTTGTGGAGCACTTATCTCTGCTAATACAGAAAGAAAATAATGAGGTTTTGCTTACTTTTGTTCTCTCTGGGGGATAATTGCTTCATGTGAGTAAAAGGCCTGTTGCGTAAGTCTCTGTGGAGAGGCTGAGGGCCTCTTCAGTCCGCCTCGTTCATTATTAATGAAGTGGCTTTCACTGTTCTGTTTCAAAAGCAATCTTCGCTCCAATTGACTGGACTGAAATATGCATGAGTTATGTTTGTTTGTTTCTGTGCATGTATGTTGCATTATGTTATCAGATTTGTTTTGCAATCTGTCAGTTATGATAAATACATAAACTTGATATGTAGAGTTAATTCAATGTTACAATTAAATTGTTGTATGAATCACATTTGTTGCGCTCGTTAGGAATCCGTGATATTTAGTTGAAGGTGAAATTTGAATTGTCCTCACTTTGTGGGTAAAGAATTATAAACTATACTGATACTGCAGCCATTATGCATATTTTTTGTTTTTCAAAAGAGGACATTGGGCGTATTGGTGAAAAAAACGTTAAAGCTTTAAACCTGTGAGTGGACATTTCCAAAGGTGGTGTCTTACGGACATCTGAGGACCAGCGTCACTTGGGAATGCACTGTTAACTATTGTGGTGCACTGCTGACTAGAGCACGTCATGTAGCCAAGACACTGAAGTGGCAAGCCCATGTTAGTCTAAAATCACTAGCAGTGTAACTGTTTTGTGACCTTGGCTGAGCATACCTGATACTTTTGGTTGATCATGACCCTTCAGTCTTCCTCCGATCAAGTGGATCAATGACCCAACACAGTGGCCGGACATCTGTATATATTAAATTGAATCCCCACGTATCATTGAGACAAGTGTTGTCTGTAATTAATCAACCTGTTAATAGCCAACTGTTTGATCGAAGCTGAGAGTTGGAGACGACAGTGTGATGATGCTATACTGTATGACTGTAACGTTACCACAGCAGCCTCCGACTCAAGCCATCCATCACTAACTGTCACCAGCATCATTTAGCGATTTACCACACTGACAGTGAATATTCACATATCCTATGTGTCTTAAAACTTAGTGTGAAATCCTCAGTTAACCTGTGACTCAACGACATTTTCGTGTTTCTCTTTTTATGTGAGAGCGGGCGTGGCCTTGGCTATGACTCGATGCTGGTCCTGGAGCCATAAAGCTCATCTATCAGGATCTTTTTAAGGACATGGCAGGAGAATAAATCAGTGTATTTTAATTTATTGTTGCCGAAACCACCTGCATAGCAACTCTCCGGCGTAGTGTTGTTAATATAAACCAGTTTGTTTACAGTAGAAATTTAGAGCCATGTTTCAACTTGCTCCGTTTACAATGTTGCCGTCTACGCTTATTCTGGATTGTTACCAAAAAAAGGGGGTGTGATAATGAGAGCCTACTCTGGATGATGTAATTCTGGTCTGATGTATAGTTTCCACTTTAAAAATGGGAGCTACTTAGCTTTGCTTCGCTTGCTAACATTAGCAGTGATTTTCTCAGTAGCTGTTATATTTCAACACCTTCTGTCGACAGCTCCTACACACTCTTGCGGCCTGCACTATTCAGAGGACAGGATTTAGCTAGTGTTAGCTGTCTCTCTTTCAGTGGAGGTGATGGTGACAGACCAGACTGTTAAAACTCACGGCAAAGAGTAAACCTTTAACTCAGGCACTCTGTGTGTTTCCCAGTTATTTGAGTCATGACATGATCTAACATATAGTGTCACAGAGTAATGTACTGTGAGCTCAAACCAAGATGGGACTAACAACAGCTAAGAACTGTATCTGTGGTTATCAGAAACAAAGTGATATTACACAGATATCGCAACAAAATAAAATAAACTGCCCCCTTGAGAATTTTAATAAAGGCAGTACTGTCACTCCAGACAAATATTTACTCAATATAAAATCTCTTCTCTACATTAAGCAAGTAAAGTCAAACAGCAGGGAATTATCTTTTGGTTGGATTTTGATTTCAGTTGGACTTAAATCTTATATTCTTATTTATTGTTGTTGTTGAATGTCGACTCTTACTTGCATGAATGGATAAGATGCAGACGCTCTGTCCCCTCCAGCACACCCAAATGGCGGGTCATGTCCCCGCTGAGACGTATTAACATCTTCACTCTTTGACCTTTTGAACCCAAGTCATGCATTCCTCCGTCTGCTTTACAGCTCATGAGATCGGTCACTCGTGATGTTTGGCTCGTTCTACAGCCGAGCAGACAGTGAGATGAGTATTTTGTAACCGCATTGTCATGTCAGAGGTCAGATGAAACTGAGACAGTTCTCAGTGCTGGACCTCAATCGAGAAACTCTGTGAAAACCTACACCAACAAGTCAACAGTTAACATGTCGTCTCCCATGAAAGACGGTGCTGCTACGAATAGAAAATGTTGCATCATGTTTAAGGCTCATCGTTTCTGGATTTGATTGATTTTTTTATTTTTATTTATTTATTTTTTTACCTGCTTTTCACTCAATTTTTAAGTCTCACCAGCTTTGAGAATGCCTAAAAGATGTGGGAAAAAATATTTGAACAAACGTGAATTATCTCTTATTTTCTGCCCATCCAGTATATGTGTGTTTGCAGTATTGATTTTCTGTATAGTAGAGAAATTTCTATTATTAGTGTGTGAGTATAGCTTCGTTCTAGCTTCAAAGACAACCTGAGCATACTGCCTGGGTCCTCCCATTGTTCTGCTTCATCTCATTCTCTGCTGTTTTAACCCCTGAGGCCAGTGGGATGTTCTCCGTCCCAATGCACCATCCTCCTCCTCCACCCTTCCAACCCCCTCAGCCTAAAGTGATCGTAATGCATCTCCTCTCTGCTGGTGTGGAGCTAATGTCATTGATAGTACCCTTAAAATAGGATTCACATTGCGTTTTGGTAATGTTGAATGTTCTTGTAGCTGATGGCAGTTCATTATCAGTCCTCTTGTTGCTGGCAGGCGCAGCACTCAGCCGCTCACAGAGCCACGTTAGCAGCTTGTTATGACTGCTGTGTAAAGAGTTCTTATCTTCCTCGTTCTAGCGGCTCTGCTTCGACACCGCTGACCTTCATTATCTGCGGATGCAGTCAGAACCAGACGTCAGCGTTTAGCCCAGTTGGCAGTCGCTCTGTTTACTTTTTCCACTTCCTATCTTCGAATCCATTCTTTCTCACGTGCTTGGAAATAACCTCCCATGCTTTTGTTGAGCTGACGTCAAAAGCAAAAAATAATGCAGCTTCACAAGAGGAGCCCCAGCTAAAGGAAAATGTTAGCCAGTCTGCTGCTGTACAGCGAGATACCAAACAGTGTTCCAGGAGGAGTTCAGATAAAACCTTTCTCTCCTAATATTTTCAGTCCTCTGATGCTGTCTCTCACATTTTACCCCTGAGCTGAGCAGCTATATTGGGATAAAACCCCACTATGCCATTGTTGTTTTGTTATTGTGCATTTGCAGACTTGCTGAAGTCAGGTGGTGCATCTTAATTCCCTTCATTCTTCCTTCCACTGGAGGTGTAAGGAAATCTGCGATATGAGGAAACATGTTTATATTAAAATCATCTGAAGGATCATCACATCTTATGACATTTGTGGATTAGCTGATCTCACATGACAAACACAATATGAAATGTTAGTTTCTGCTTGTTTTCCATAAAATGAAATGTTGGACAAGAATCCACACATGCATTAAAAACTGCACAGATCGGTTGAACCAGTTTGTAAATGGACTTTACAGCTCAGGCGCTAAATGCGCATGAGTCATTTTTATCAGCAGCAACACATCTTTAAAAAATTGTGAATTATGTGGACCCACATTAATTGATATTTGGTATGTAAATTAATTACTGCATATTCCCAGTTATGATAAGATTGTCTCACAATTTGTGCAAATAAATCGCACCCTAAATAATTAAGAGTAGTTATGTAAATATGTACCTGAAGTATGGTGATGTTCAGCATCACATGTGACTAAATGTAACTGTTCGAAGACCCTAAAATCCCCAAAGGACTTTATCCTTTATCGTGTGGGAACAAGTTAATTAGGTTATCCTGTGTGCACAGATGAATTATCCTGGGGGAACAAGTCATTATCTTTTGGGAACAGGTTAATTATTATGTTGGAATAAGTTGTTATTTTGTGGGAACAAGTATCAGTATGTGTTTGGAAGGGAAAGGGGAATAAATCATACACATATATCTACACACATATGAGAAAAATGAATATGACAAATATGACCCACACAGCTGCATGAAAAGGTGTAGAATGTTGACATGGAAACCGACATGTTGAATGTAATATAGAAGAGAATAACGAGTTTTTATGACAGCAGACCAGATCAGTTTCTGTCCAGTGAGGAATGATAAAATATGAAACTGGGATGTCTTGGTAATATTAAATGCTTTTTTGTTTCCTCCTCCTTGTATTTCCAGGATGACAACTGGGGTGAGACCACCACGGCCGTCACTGGCACATCGGAGCACAGCCTCTCTCAGGAGGACATCGTCCGCATCACCAAGGACCTGGAGGACAGCGTGGGGCTCGATTGCCGCCGTTACTTCACGCTGACCCTGGCCGTGATTCTTGGCCTGCTGGTGTTCCTGACGCCGCTGGCCTTCCTGGTGCTCCCACACCTCCTCTGGCCGGAGAAGCTGCAGAGCTGCGGCACGGCCTGCGAGGGCCTCTTCATCTCCGTGGCCTTCAAGCTGCTCATACTGCTGCTGGCTGTCTGGGCACTCTTCTTCAGGCCGCCACGGGCCGGCCTCCCACGGGTCTTTGTATTCCGCGCGCTCCTCGCCGTGCTGGTGCTGCTCTTCGTGGTCTCCTATTGGCTGTTCTACGGAGTCAGAATACTTGACTCACAGGTGAGTTGAGAGGAGGGAATGCAGGCATGACATATAATAGCTATCATTGCTTGTAAGTGAACACTAACTAAAAATATACATGGAAATTCAAGTCTCCAGACAGACACACACACACACACACAGCCAAATGTTTTCAATAGCAGTAGGAGAGGTCTCACATGTTGCAGACACATTCATTTTAATGCCTCAAGGAGCTCAAAACACAGATATTTGGTTTCCACAACACTGTGTGTTTACTGTGTGAGTCATAATTTAAAATCCCTGTTGGTCCCTCATTCAGAATGCATGTATGAAAACACAAAACACGCAGAGAGAAATAGGGGGTCTAAGAGCTTGCAATCCTTTGAAATATATCTAAATATTAATATGCTCTACATCTTGTCTAACATGTGTATGATCTCCCCTCTTTATCCCTGCAGGAGTATTTTATGCACTTTGTTTGTCTCTGTGCACATAATTACTGCATTCGCATGTAGTCTATATTTTGTGCATACTGTGCATCTGCCGTTAAGAGGTACAAATGACTCCTTATAACTTCAATGTTAACAGGATGAGAACTACCAAGGCATCGTGCAGTACGCTGTGTCACTGGTGGATGCCCTGCTCTTCATCCACTACCTGGCCATCGTCCTGCTGGAGCTCCGGCAGCTTCAGCCGTGCTTTTCTGTGTGCGTCACGCGCTCCACTGATGGAGAGATCAAGCACTACAACCTTGGACAGCTCAGGTGAGAAGCACAGAGCGACTAGTTTCAACTTCTATTGTAAACATGGCAGACGTGTTCAGTGATTTGTGGTAATGCTTGGTCCTGATATAGGGAGTCAGCATTAACTATCACAATTTTCCTAAACAGCTGGTCACTGTAGTTTTTAGCAAATGTTACTCTTACAGGAGGAAGTAGTGCATCTGTTGGGGACTATTTTTAGCCGTGGAATAATCCACATTTGGTGCTCTAGTGAGTAATTGGTAGGGCTGGGGTGATAGACCTCCCTGACGATTTGATACTACCACAATACTTGTGTGCCGATTCAATTTAATAACAACAATGATAATACATTGGATTTATATAGCGCTTTTCATGAGTGCAATTAGATGCTCCAATAAATTGTGATTTTTGTTAACTTTTGTAACACTAGACCGTTGGAAAAAGTTGAATCATACACTTCTGAGGACTGTACATCATGAGGCATATTTCCAAAACAATGCAAACCGTGTACATAAAAAAAAAAAGATAAATAAACTATTTTTCTAACTACTTGTTAAAATGTACATGTACAATAGAATGAGTAATTTTTTTGAACAGTAAACTTGAACTGCTACATTTAGCTTTTCTCTTTGTATTTAAAATGGGTAAAACTTTTTCAGTTGTAGAACTGTGTCCAGTCTGTTTATCAGACCACAAATAAGACAAGAAACAGCTAGCTTATGCAGCTACCACACTTCACCTCACTCTTGGCTGTTAGGAGACTTTTTACTGGGAGGAGAGCAAGTGGAAGCCCTGGAGAAGGAGCTTCAGTAGCTGCTGGAGATCAAATTAAGCCAGTAAAAACCCTAGCTCCAGGGTTCACAGCGGACCGAATTGGAATTGCTATTTGAGCAGCTAAAGGTCCATGTCCCCAGACTGTCCACCATTTTCTGCTTTTCCGCTTCGGCTTGTTTTTGTGAAACAGATATGATGGCACATTACTTACATATTACCACAATAAAATCTGCAATTCCACCTCCACATTTGAATTAAATCAATTAGGGGAAAAAACATTCAAAAAATAGTGATACTTAAATCCATAATTTTTTCCACCCCTAGCATTTGGGGCAGCGGGACAGTGTTTGTGGAACAGATTCAAAATATACTGCAGTGTGTGTGTTCATGGCAGTGAAGGAACATTTCATCCAGTGCGGCTTATTGATGTGTCATGTACTAAAAGCTGAAAAGACATGCAGGTGCACATTCAGATGCAAATGTTACATATTTGGCTGTGTCTGCTGACTGCAGAGTAGTCGGCCACATCGTAAGACAAACAGAAGCATTAATGTATGCTGTTAGCATGGTGAGCAAGATAGCAGAATACCCAGATGACCTCGGGGCACGTAGAGATTGAAGACAGAAGGAGTAAGAGGAAAGGAAAGGACAGAAGGTAAAGAGAGCTAGGTTGATGTGAGGGATACATGAGGAGAACGTGGGGGGATGAAAGGGAGGGAAAAGAGGACGTGTGGGCGAGATGAAGGCATAGGGAACGATAGAAACTGGGACACCTCAAGTGAGAGAGATGGGAAAGGAAGAGGGAAGTTACTGGTTATAAACTCGGAAATGGGAGGAAGGAATTGATACAGGAAAGAGAAGAAAGTGAGGGATGTGCCTGAAGGAAAAGAGTGGTGATCAAGTAGAGAGGAAGATTGAATGTTAAACCAGAGATGGGAGAAAACACAGAGACGAGAAGGCGTGCAGACAAAGTGGCTGATAGGGAGAGGAAATCGTGCCAGGAGAAAAAAGGAGAGGGCGGGGAAGACTTCAGAGAGGAAACTCCTCAGAAAAGAGCTGCAGACAGAGGGCGGAGTAGGCTACAGAGGGAAGACCCAGGAGACTGAGGCAGGGAGAACGCTATGGGAGGCAGTGAAAGACAGAATAGAGAACGAGGGATTAATAGTTAATGGGAGGGTAGTGTTGAAGAATCCTAAAATGTATGTGGGAATGAAAGAAAGGAAAGGTGTGTGTGTGTGTGTTTGTGTTGGAAAGAACAGCTCAGGAGTAGACCAACCAGGTTTTATGACCTTACTGTCTCCAAGGAAAAACAGGAAGATCTCATTTTTAGCCAAACACAGCAGCTCTGTTGCTCCCTGGCATCAATACACAGCCTCCAGCCTCACATGCACTCCTGCTTACAGGCAGCTCATAAAACCTGATGGCTTTATGGATGGCCTGCTTTTATGACAGGATGGATGAAATATGATCCTATGTCTGCTCTTACACTAAGGTCTCCATCCTTCTGTAGTTTTGTCGGTAGATTGTTTCATAGTAAATGTGCCCCCCCCCTCACAGTATTTGTCAGGACGACTGCAGTTGAACCCAAGTTAGGAAAAGAATGTCACAATAGATTCATTTAGACTCAGCAGGGGGGCAAACTATTTAATGGTGACGCTGTTGTTATATCACCGCAGACCTAGTTTGCTGTTTCTGTACTGCCATTTGTTGTTACGTATCAGCTGACACATTTGCTAATACAGGTGTGTAATGCTGTGTTCATACAACCGATGACAAAGCAACAGCGTGGCCAGCTGCATTATTGCTGAGTCGCCAATGACATGTTGCTCAAATGCTTGTAAACATAGTAACATCATTGTGAGCGTGTGTGTGTGTCTGCCAGGTTAGTATAGGTAACTAAAAACTAAAATTAGGTGTGAAAAAACATCTGTTAACTGAAATAAAAATTAAAACTGCTTACAAAACTAAGATAAAATAAATATACAGGAAATGTCTTTAGTTTTAGTCTTTGTTCATTTGATCAAATCTGTCAACACAACAGGCATTAGGAGGCATTGGTGCTCAATGAGACTGTGATGTCTACATTTCTGTGAGTCAGTTGTCTTCAGAAAGTGTTGTATTTGTATTGTGATACCTATTGTGTCCATGGCAAGTTCCCCTATATTATAATTTAAAAAAGAAAAGCAACTAATACTGAAATGAATAAAAACTTAACTAAAACTTCACGTTTTTAAACAAAAAAAAACCCACTCTGGAGATTATCTGAAACAAAACTGAATTGAAAATGAAATCAAAAATGACATTAAGACTAATGAAAAATATAAAAGTGTAATAACTCTTGTAATAACTATGTTTCTGCTGTTAAAATGGTGTTACATTTAGTGAAGAGGGCATTATGACTTTTTTAGGCCTTAGGACTTCACTTGAGACTTGAAGGCTAAGACTTGAGACTTGCTTGTGACTTGCAAGACACTGACTTGGTCCCTCCTCTGCACTGGTCTCTCTGGCATGTTGTTAGCAGTGATATATGACATAAGTCATTTACAGTTAATTGGATCAGTTGTGTACAACTGATACTGTAAAGCTGAACTTTAACGGCTGGAAAGTGTATCGATATCTGTATTGATTTTCTGTTAGCAATAGAAACAGGTCAGACAAGTGTGTGTGTGTGTGTAGTGGTGTGGTTGGTGTGTTAGCCGGCTGCCTTGGGGGTGTTGTCCTTTGTAAGCGGTGCCATTCATCCTGCTTGGCCAGCAGCAGGCCTGGCCTCGCTCTGTTGTCCGTCTGTGACTGTAAACACACAGCTAATTAGTGCTCCCTGCAGACTGGAGCGCAGCATCTGGTCAGCCTGAAACACATGCATGGACACGCACAAACCTCGACACGTGTGTGTGTGTTTGTGTATGTGTGTGTTCATGCGCATGGGTAATCGTACCATATACATATAAATGACTCATGCACAAACCTGAACAATGCACCATACAGAGAAACCCAGACATAAGAGTGTGTATTTTCTCAGCCGATCTCTCATGTATCTCCTCTACTAACAGGCGGCGGCTGCTGCTCACATTCCTGTTTCTCTGGCATCCATCTTTTGCCTTATCATAATGGGGACCCAGCCTGGGCCCTGGGGCCCTGAAGGCTTGTCTCTGTCTGCCTGGTCTTTGATGCCAATCTGAGGGCTGGAGGAAGCCTTTTTTGTCCCCTTGTCAAACCAGACATGTTGAATATGAACGCATTCCTTCCAGCCAGAGAGGGTGGGGGTTAAACACATTCACTGCTGGGAACTTCCCAGTTTACATTCCCTGACCGGTCGGTCCTGAGCAGCAACATTAGAGTGGTCAGCTACCTTGGTCTGAGTCAGATGCTGCTTTACATACTTTTGTTTTACAAACTGTTTGCACCTCTGTTTGTGTATTAGGGACGTCAGTTTTGGTCAATTTTGCTTTCAACAGCCTGACACCCGTTAACTGTTACTGTAATTAACCAGTAAATGGGTAGGCATGTGAAAAATAAATGCTATGTATAATGTAACATGATCTGAAAATGAACTGCACTGTATCGCTGAAGCAGAGCTATTCCAGCTGCTGGAGTCTGTCTCGCCACCAAGCGTTGAACAGGACAGATGAGAACAATCTACTCAACATGCTGGACGCTATGAAAGTTAAATCTGGGGTTGACGATGTCATGTTATGGCAGAACATTACTACCGTTAAATTTCTCTGGAACGCTACATGCGAGAGAGACTTAATTTTTTAGCCCAAAAGCTAACACTAACCAACGAGGGCCCCAGTGTGATCATATCCCTTTCAGAAGTTTTGTAATCCAGCCTTGAACTGTGGGGTTTTTGTGATATACAGTATTTATTTATTTATTTTTTCATGTTGAAAACAGTTGTTGTTAGACGTCCTTACTAGCCATCCATGATACCTTTGTCAAACCAATCAGAGTCGTTGTGTCTGACTGTGTCTGTCTGTGGCTTTTGGACTAGTAACAGGCAGTGACTGATATGCACCAAACATCCAGTTGTGGTAGTCCACTCCTAGAAGTTGCATTATGGCGCTGCCAGCAGCAGCAGGTCTTTCTTAAGACATTAGCACAATGTGTGTATGCAAATTAACTATAGATCGACGTGTTTATGTACCGTAGAAAGAACATGACAGACTCAGTGGATAAGGACCCATATAAACGGCTCATTCTAAGGTAACGAAAACACAGCGATACTTAGTCTGATTTTATTTCAAACTTGAGTGCTGCTGCTTGGTTTGAATGGTTATGTCTCGTGTTTGCTCTGCTAAACAATCAATCGACGTTGGGAAGCAGCAGGAGCTCTGACTCAGCACTTACGCAAGTGACCACTAAACAATGGTCCTGTCTGTCTGAAAGCATTAATCCAAGAGAGGGCCTGAGTTAACCATGGCAGTCACTATCAGTCTCCTTGCTGCCCCTTTGGCGGAAATGAGTGCTGTCTCCAGCCTTGTTAAATACACCGTCTGTCTCTGATGTGTTTGTTTTCCTGCAGTGCTCTGTTTTATGAGTGACGCACTGCTGCTGAAATCATTCAAGTCGGCTTACTCCTAAGAACAACACTAAACACACAGCTATTAAAATGCTGCAAGATGCTTGTTATCTCTAAAACTACTGAACCGACACATAAATCAACAAACCAAAACAGACAAAGGTGCCTCCAAGTGACAAAAATGGTCAAGCTGCAAATAATAAAAGTATTATTAATGAAGTCAGTCATGTGTACAGCCTTCAGGTATCCACTGAAATATGTAAAACCTGTTTATTGGAACACGCTCTGGAACAAAATTGAAGCAGTTTGTCAAAAAACAAACAGAAAATCCTGAAAAAAAACACCATCAAGGTGAACACAGCCACAGTGTTAACCTTTTTTCTTAGCTGGAAACTATAGGAATATGTTGTCTATTTGTGCTTGCAGCATGTGTGCAGGAGACAAATAAAAACCTCATGGGAATGTATTAATTTTGATCTGATCAACGTTCACTGTATGTGGCGTTGTGACTAACTGAGAACAGGGGTTTCCCTCAAATCTGTAGAAATGTTTAAGAAGACAGTGCACTCTTGTTTCAGATGTAATTCTCACAAGTCATGTATTTTTAGTGAACTAATCTAAACATCTGTCTTGTAACTCTGTTAGCCTGTCATGATGTTACTGTCAGCTCTTGCACATGTGACTGTCACCAGATGGCACAGCAGTAAGAATGAATAATGTTTTAATGCCTGAGGCATGGGGGTTATATCTGTCTGTGTTATTTCAGATGACCCATCACTTAATGTACTGTTTGTTCTGAGGAAAGAATTGAAGTCACAAGAGGTCAGAAAATATCTGAAAGTGCTTTCCTCAGTGGCTCCGAGGTCATTCTGTGATCCTCCTCTGGGATAATAGGAAGCGCATGCTAAGAGCTAGCATGTGCTGTTGCTCGTGTATATTGAGTTAGCTCTCCACGTGGCCTGACTGAAGAATGACAGGACTCAGTGAAACACACGCAGAATGAAAAGGGCCCAGTGTTAAGCAGCAAAGTCGTGTTGTGCGTCAGTTAACAGCTGTCAACATCTGCTGTCGTCCTGTCAGCCAAATGCAGGTCATATAGGAACAGAGCTCTTGTGGCATCACAACAGAGTTGTAGCAGCTACTAAATCCCCTCTGCGGACTGTATGCTGCGAGCTGCTGCTTTAAAACTAGTCTGCTAGTTTACTCCACAAGCTGCCGGTCATACCAGACCAAGTAAGGCTGTAGTAGCAAAACCTGCGAGTGTGTTTTGGTGCTTATGAATTTATCGTTTCATTTATAAGAAGAATAATGTGTTTTTCACCTGTCAAAAATAACAGTCTCCCATTATCATTAGTATAGCTCACGTCCAGGAAAACAGAGGCAGTGCATTGTAAAGAGACAATGATTTATGTCCTGTAACATGTAAAAACACCCTACTTGTGTACAGTAGGTTTAATAGTGCTGTGTTACAAAGGACAAGACCCGGCATGCTCTCTGATGCACAGTGTGAAGAATCTGGATTTGGGCTATGGCCACTGCTCCTTTTTATGCTTCTCAGTCCTTCTCTCGTCACCTCACATATCACTTCCTCTTAATCAGCACTCACCGAATATGTTTGTTTTTTTAAGTCTCATATCCAAGTTAAACATTGTCTCCTGGATAGACTTTTTAATTCAGTCACAACTTCATAAAGAGTTTTTATCGTATTTAGTCAGCTTCATCCTGTTTTTTTAATCACATTTGTTTTTTTCGTTGACAAAGTCTGGGCTTTTTTTTTTTTTAAATAACAGATATAGTGTAGTTTTAGTCAAAGAAATCTGTTGACATTTTAGTCTTTTAGTCATCTGGTAATATAGAACAATTAACTCAATGTATTCGAGCCAAAACCAGCCATTTTGTCATTTAAGTCTTACTTATCTCACAGCAGATTTTATCTCATCATTATCTGATGGAGAACAAAGGTTGAATGATTAAGAATGCAGCTTTGCTGAAAGGGTCTTGTAGCCCGATGGTATCAATTTCAGGAATACATCCAGACATAAAACATGTCCTGATTTGCATGATTATTTTGAAACAACATGATTTAACAGCTGGCCTGGGGCCTGATACTCTCTTTAAAACTATTATAGAACAATAAGAGCTGTACAGACCCGAGCCTTGTTGTTATTGTTCACCGAAAGCTACAGTCAGTACCTTTCATGAGAATGACACATTGTTTTTTTAATAGCTGTCACTTTATCCTGACAGTAGTGACTGAGGCGTGAATGAGATAATGTTTAAAAAAACAATGTTCCTTTCTCTCCTCATCGTGCTCCTAATGGCATGTGCAAGAATCACAAAAAAACAACCAATCAGAACAGAGGAGTCTCTAACGCAGCTGAACTGAGGTCAAACTTTCAAACCAGGCAGCGTTGATCAAATATGAATCAGTATTCCTTTTACTGCAACGCCCCATTCTCACCCCATATGTTCTCAGAAACATTTCTAGTGCAGTGGTTCCTAACTGGTGGGTCATGGTCTAAAAGTGACTGGCAAATGTATAAAACTTCTAAAATACACACTATATTTTTAAGTACAGTAAATTTCTGGGACTGAGCTTTTATTTTAAAGTGCCATTTCTTGCTGTAGAGGAAGTGACCAATGAACAACTATTTGACAGAGACGGCAAACTGGCTTGAGGACATGGCCAAACACAAGTACTGTAAGAAGCTGAATGTATTAAACTGTGTGGACCTTGAACCAGTGACTAAGGAGAAATCTGGACCCCATGGCTGGACCAGTTGGGAACCACTGTTTTAGTGTACTGTTTAGCTGTCAAAGGAGCAAACAATACACTTAAATGTCAGGATAAAGTGGCAGTTACAAAAAACTGATGAAATGATGTCAGTGACATCTTGTCGTTGTCTTGGAAATGTCATGGAAAAACAGGTTATTGACGAATGTGTTCAGTTAATACTTTGTTAACTAAATTAACACAGGCGACAAGGAAATGCAGAAATCTGATTTATTGATTACAGTCAGGAGCTCTGAATGGAATTAATGAAGTTCCCGTGAAATGATCATGTTCCTTTCAGTGTTACCATTAAAATGTCTTCCTCCATCTGTCTTCTCTTCCTGTTCCATGTGATGAGTCTTATTAAATGAACACTGTGAGGCTGACCTTTCATTTTCTTGTCTATTCAGTGGTGTTTTTTATTGTCTGGCTGTGTGAAAAGTGTTCTAACGTGTCGCTCATTCTGTGTTTCTGGTGTCACAACATAAAGGGAGTTTTCTACAAAGGCGTTAATTTAAGTATTACTGTCAGATCTTGTTCTCACACGGCAGTCTCTCCTTCACCATCACTTTCTGTCCTTCCCCCACTTCCTGTCTACAGTTTAAGTTTCTCTTTTCTCTCATGTTTAATCACTCTGTGTATGAGTTGATATGTGGGAGTTTAATTGTGACAAAGTCCTGTAAAGTGTGGAATTAATTCACATTTTCCACCTGAGAGCATAACGTTCTCTCTCCCTTTCTGCCCACCTCCTTGCTACCACTCAGCAGATGATACTCGCTGTCCTCAAGAAATATGAGAAGGATTTTTTCAGCAAGTTTTCAAAGAAAGTCAAAAAGGTCTTTTGGCTAATACTTCCTTCTGTTTTTTTCCCTCTCTTATCTGCTTTACTGGTTATCTGTATTCAGTAAGAACGGTTATAGAATTACTGCAGGGATTTCTTAGTATTTGGTATTACAAGTGAAAAACGTCCTGCGGCTAATTATAATGTGTGTCATGTTCTTCTCTCCATCTTTAGAGCTCAGCCTTTCACACTGGCATAGAGCTACCTGGATTTAAACTTGAGTATTTCCCTCGGCTAAAGCTCATCTCTAATTCTTCTCCTCTGCAGCATTCAGCGGGCAGCTCTGGCCATCTTAGAGCACTACTACTGCGACTTCCCAGTCCATAACCCGGCGTTGCTTTCCGCCTCCAAGTCCCGCGCAGCCAAGCACCTGGCCGGCCTCAAGGTCTACAACGTGGATGGTGAGTTCCCAGCAGCCCCAGCTGAGGGTGAGTGGGATGGTCTTTGAACTTCTGTTGTGTCTGTGTCAGTGCTTTGCTTTTACTGTGTGGTGTGTCATATGATAAATTTCACTCTGTATGTCTGCTGTAGCAAGTTGTTTGTTTATAATTAATAATGTATTGTTAGTTTATTAGATGTAGCTAACAATTATTGTTATTATTAACTAATCTTTTTGTGTTTTTGAGTCATTTTTTACATTGATCCTTCCACGCAGCTAGAAACTGGAACTACTTTTTTCGGCATTTCCAGCAACTTTAGATTTTCTTTTTATTAAAACAGCAGCAATAACTCAACTTTTCTGAGTCACTCCTTGAGAGAGATCACCCATCCGAAGCACACTTCAAGTCTCCGCAGGCTGATGTCCACACTGTGCTGCAATGCACTGAAACAAATGGCTGCCTGGAAGGAAGGAAATAAATCTGCATGTCATTAATGGAATACTGTCAACAGCAATATCTAGAATAAATTTGTAGTTAATAGGCTACAACATGCAAAAATGCAAGTGTTGTTATTTGATGTTTGCCTCAATGCACCCTGTGGTACTCTCTCCTCTCCCTGTGTGTCTCTTCACACTGACGCTAACCCTTTAAGATGCCTTTAGAGCTAAACTGAAAGCCTACCTTTTGGACAGTAAGTAAATGCAGTGCTGCTATTAACTAAAGCACCTTCACAGACTGTTAGTGTTCACTTCATAAAAGCTATCCTTAAATCTCTATCCACATCAGATGGCCTTGAAGCTAAGCCTCCTTTCGCACTGGAGTAATGTCACCGAGTGGAACACACTCACTAACACTGTGGATCCACTCCTCTTCACTCTTTGCATGCCACAGGTTGATGAAATAAGTTCAAAGTCGTCTTTACAACAGCTGGCAAAATGTAACACAAACCCTCTATATTAAGTTATCCTTCCCCCTTAAGTGTACTCAAGCGTCACCTAAGTGCACTAACTTGACTCCCACTTCGTTTTTCTTTTTTTCTCTTCTGCCATTTGTCTCCCTCTTTTCTTCTGCCTCCTCTTAAATGTTAGTGGGAGACAGTCGTGGAGATGGCTGATAAATCAATAGCTATTACGCTGCTGGTCCTGTCATTTCTCTCTCGTGTCTCATCCTCCTTCATTTTCATCCTGCAGCAGCTCCTCGGGGACCTCTCTCCCTCTCCCTCTCTCTCGTCTGGAGCTTTTACTTCCCACTCCTTCTTTCTTTCTGCAGCCGCACAGACATTGTAATAAATAAGCCGAACTCAGGGACAGACAATAATCTTTCCTTGATTAAAAAGTGGTGAAGCCCTGAGCGCAAAGCGGCCGTAACACTCAATTACACTGCATTCAAATGGATTCAGGTGATTTTATGATGTCTGACAAGCTATTTGGGCTCCATATTGTTTTCTCAGCTCTAGATATTGGGATTGGAAATGAATCCCACCGGATAAACTGTGTTTTGCAAGAAATCCTCTAAAATATGGAAGATTTAAAGTGCCTACATGAAACAAATCAATTATTTTCATGTGTTTTCTGACAAAACTCAATGAGTTTAGTTACTGAAGTTCATAATAACACAGTTAATGCACAAATAAAAACAGAATACCTGTATCAATCTATGTTGTGTTCAGAGGTGGGCAGTCATAAGTTACATGTATTAATTACGTGTACACAAGTAACTTTTTTTGAGTAATGCTTATAGTTTTAATGCATCATTCCTTTTACTTGATTTGTCAAATCATATAATGTAGGAGGCAACAAGCAAAGAATGTAATTAAAAATTGCCTTAACTTAGTTGTGTACTTTCTAAAGAATAATATTAAAGTAATATTCACATGGTAATTGAGTGATTGCCTGTGAGAGATACAGACTGGGAATATCATCCCAGTGTATGTGTAGGAGATTTTCTGGGTGTATATGTAGATCATCTAGGTGTACATGTAGGAGATAATCTAGATGTGTATGTAGGAGATAATCTAGGTGTTATGTAGGAGATTTTCTAGGTGTATATATAGATTTTATAGATGTACACGTAGACGATCATTAAGGTGTATATGTAGAAGATCATCTAGGTGTAAATGTAGATTTTCAAGGCGTATATGAAGGAGATAATGTTGGTGTATATGTAGATTTCCCTGATATATATGTAGGCAATCATCTACATGTATGTGTAGATTTTCGAAATGTATATGTAGAAGATTTTTCAACATATGTATGTAGATTTTCTAGATGTATATTTAGGCAATCATCAAGGTGTATATGTAGATTTTCCGTGTACATCTTGCCGATCATTTAGGTGTATATGTAGATTTCCTGATATATATACATACGTTGCCGATCATCCAGGTGTATGTGTTCATTTTCCTGATATATACGTTGCCGATCATCTAGATGTATATGTAGATTTTCTTTATGTATAGATTTTTGTGATGTGTATATATAGGCGATCATCTATGTGTATATTAAGAAGATTTTTTAAGGTGTATATATAGATTTTCTTGGTGTACATGTAGGCAGTCATGTAGGTGTGTATGTAGGAGATGATCTCATCATCACAAATTGAGCATAAATACAGATGTGTGTTCAATTCTTTAACTTCGTTGTAAAAAAAGTAACGTCATTTTGCTTGTGTATAGTTTTTGCCAGCCCAACTACTGACTGTATTTCACCTGATTACTTTGTTTGATTTCTTTGTATTCAGGCATTTTAAATCTTCCATACAAATAATGGAACAAATTCTAGGTTTACCTGTTCCTGACATTCAACCCGAGGCTTAAAGCATCATATATCTCACCCGTAAATCCCATCTAAGTGCAGTAATACCACGGGCAGGGTGTGCTAAAAACTCCCTCCTCTCTGTCCATGAATTATTCTGTTCACGCACGATCCCTGCCCCGCATTAATAATTCACCAGCTCTGCCTTCTTTTAACCTGCATTAACATCAGGCGCGGTTCATCAGCAGCCTCCTATCCTAATCCCAAAAATGTAAACTTTTGAAGTTGCCCGAGACACTTCTTTAATTGGACGCCACGTGCCTCCTGAAGGCACCGAGTGGCAGAGTAAAGGGAATGTTTGAATATCAATGGCCATGTGTGGGTGAGCAGTGTGTTTTTTGGAGTTTCCAATGATCACAGTGCTCGGAACAATTAAAAATTACGACTGTGTGGCTGTTCACGTCAGCTCCCGGGGTTTTAATATTGCTGGTGATAAAAACAAATGGTCCGTGGTTTATGTGCATCAATAATCTATCCATCCACTCTAAAATCACATTGCACTTTATGTCATCACCAAGGATTTCTTCGTTCCTTTACCTTCTCTAAGGCTTAACTTGTGAGATGAAGACAGACACACACACATGCAGTAACCCTTCCTGTTTTATTTATTTGACATGACAGGTCCAGGGAACAATGCAGCAGCAGGCATGGCCCATTCCCAGTCCAGAGCCATGATTGCAGCCGCTGCCCGCCGCAGAGACACCAGCCACAACGACCTGTACTATGAGGAGGCGGAGCACGAGAGGCGTGTTCGCAAGCGCAGAGCACGGTAATTCATGCAAGAGCTCTAAAATTATTTTAAACATTTATGGAGGAATATTTGAAGGAGTGTAAAACTGGCATGTTTTCTGTGGTTTGACTGGGCAGACTGAGCACAGCAGCTCTGCTACACGAGAGAAGACAACCAGCGAAGCGCTCCCAGGAGTCGTCCTTCCAGTGATGGAATATTCCTAGGAAATGTCCAATCATTTTTTTTTCGTTTTAAATGCATCAAAGCCAGCAGGAAACCACGGAGTTAATTAAATTGTCTTGGATTAAAAATTGAGCTTGGGAACGCAATTACAGTAAGCATTGCAAAACGCCTAATATCATTCCTTCCACCTTCGAAGGTGGAATGGAAAGGTTAGACAGAATGAGACGTGGGTGGGTGGGTGGATGGATGGATGGATGGATAGATGGATGGATGGATGGATGCCTCAGATTTAAGTGTGGAGTGGCAAAGACAGACAGACAGACAGACAGATCAATTACGCACAGAGGGACGTTCCCATTTTCCATTCACCAGACCAAGAAATGAAACACGCAGGCACGATAAAACACGCCGAAGATTTAAACCGAATCTCTTAACTGCAATGTAAACATGCATCATTGGATTCCCATATAAGCTGAAAACTGTATAAGAGGACAACTGAACTGTTTTCTAATCTCCATCTCTATAGCAAAGGTGGATTACACATACGTGTGTCTCAGTGAGTGGGTAGGCGAGATGATGAATTTTCCCCCATATGGCATTAAAGATGATCCTTAATCTGCGCCATTTATTCAGCTTTCAAACGAACGAACAATGAAGCGGTGGCACCACCGGAGCTGCTCGGGAGTGTAGCATGCAGGGCTGCACATTGACCAAATAATCACATTAAGCTGCACAATTGTGTGGAATGTGAATGTATACCAAGCTGAATTGTGCCTTTGAAGTATGCATTGTATTACATGGGTACAACTTTCAGGACTTAAATTACAGTAGGCTACTCATTGTTTGTACACTTCAAATAAATCTGGGGTTTCCATTATGATTCGATTTTCTGGGTCAAGGGCCCACAGTGCAGGTTATAGGCCAACTCAAAAGATTTGAACCCCCTATTCCTATAAAGGAAACAGTTAGGCCTACAACTATACTTCTTTTACTTCAGAATTTTAAAGAATAAAGTAATCTAAGTATTCTGATAGACTGAAATAAGGTGTTGTTAGCCAAGCTAGCAGCTCGAGGGTGTTGGCTACTTAGGCACAGAGGTGCTTTGAGCTAAATGCTAACAACATCAGCATGCTAACATGTTCAGAAAGATAACTTTAACATGCTGATGTCAATAATATTTTGGAAGGCATTCACCGTCTCAGTTAGTCTTAGTAGCGTGTTAGCATTATAGCATTAACACCCTCAAACTGTTGCTAGCTCTATTTATCATCTGTTTTGCAAACGATTTTTGTTTCAGTCCGGACCAAAATGGTGGATCAACCAACTGAACAGGACACAGACCGATACTGCCTGTCATAGGGCCATGCCGCTAACATGGCTTAGACTAGTTGACCAAATGTCCCCAAAAATATGGAACAGCCCTTAATAGGGAGCAGCTGTCCTGAATTCTGAATCCTGTCTTGTTCTGACAATTAGAGTGAAAGTGTAGCTGAAAGCAGCCACGGGAAAGGAGTGATCTCTAATAAAATGCCTAAAATAAAATTAATTTTATGTAACAGATAATGATGTAATCACTGATTCAGTCATCTGTTTCTTTTTCCCAGTGACGCCTTCCATAGCCAGGTGACTATGCCCACTCACAACTCCCCTATCCTGAATTGCACCAGTTCTCATCTGATCCAGGCCCCCAAGAAGAGCGCCGGACTTTAAAGCCACTTTGACATCATGGTCAAACCGTGAGTCCGTCATGAGATACCACATGGCCCCGAAAGACTTTTCCTCATAGACTTACACTGGAAAAGAGACGTCTCTAAATTAGTGGATACATTTTTTGAGCATCACAACCCCTGTAAAATGACTCATTTCACTATTAGGATTCGATTCATTCTGTCTGATAACATTTTGTTTAGAGGAGCCGCACGACTGCATCATTTTGTCCCCAGTTAGGTTAGCTGAGGGTTCAACCGGAAGTTAGCCACTCAGCCAGAGAAGTCTCTAGTGGTATTTGGGCCTGATGATGCGGACTATCTGAGTAATTTAATTCTCCAGAAGTCATGGCTGAAGTCTTGGTTTCATGTGCCACTGAGCAACTTTCATAATGATAAACGGGGCCCCGCCTCTGATGCTGTATCCAGTTCTCTTTATACATCCATGATCTGGTCACCATGGCTAAAAAGCCAGAAGATGAGACCGTAATCGAGCTGAAATGAAGTTAGCCTAATGTGATTAATTGCTTTTCCTGCAATTTGTACCAATAACCACAAACCAAATGTTCCTCAATGAGATTATTCTACAGTTACAGCCACACTAATAACAATTACACATGACTTATATTGCAGTTGAAAAGGAAATACAGTGAGTAAGACTTTTCTATAATGCAGACCTTTGGTTAAACAAGCTTTTCTCTGAGGCAGAAACAATTTTGATTGTTTGAGTTCAACCTCAGTGGTGAAGGGAGAGCAGCTACAGTGTTATTATGAAGCCCCACTCTCTTTATGAATGCTAGCCATTTTTTGATCAGGCTTATTTATTTGCCATTCAAGCTTGCCAGCTAGCAATCTGTGGCTTTTGCTATGCTCATTTAGGTTTAACTCAAGCACTGAGATTACATCTGCTGCCCTCTGCCTCTCTGAGTATTGTTAACTTAAAGTCCAACCTGCTGCCATAACAGTCATACTTTCTGGTGGTAAACAGCCAAAGAGTATCAAACAGCAGCAATACAGAGTCATGGTTTACGATAGACAATGAACGCATCATCACATTCAATTATCCACATCTATAATTGCTGCACATTCGACTTCATTGGAAGTGCTTCAAGTGCCAGTTTGTAAAAATAGCCTCCATTCAGAATGAGAATCTCTACTGGATGATTAGGGGACAGGCTGGGCTAAGACTGATTGCTGTGGCCTTTCCAGGGCTATTCTGGCTCTGCTGAGTGTGTGCCTTCCACTCAACATTGATCTATCGACCCACAGTCCAGTAAAACCTCGCTCAGACCAAAAGGTGAATCTCATTTCTAAACACGCACACACACAAACACACAGACTAACAAGCATGTTGATTTTTGATGACAAGATTGATGTAGCCTCTCTGAATTCTCCCTGCGTCAACAATAGCCAGCCGCTCTTGCTCTCCAGTGTGTGTGTGTGTGCGTGTCTGTGGATGTGTGTGTGGTCGTGCGCCATCGAGCAGGCTTTGTAGGCTTTGTGACGACGTTGCAATCACCACAGTGTAATTGGAATTGAGCAGCTCATCCATGTAACCGCGCGGCTCGGTGGGTAGGGTTAGGAAAGCGATTGCTATTGTCTGCTATAATGAGATGCAGGCTGACGCCTCGGGGGGTTAAAGGTCAGATATGAAGAACATCAACACATTTACGGGAAAAAATTATAACCAAAACGCACTGCTGCTTACAGGAGTCCTTCATCTTGTGAGAAAACACCTTCTATCTTCATATACTTATGTGATTTGGTGCTTAATACATTCTATCAAGATGTATTTCTAAATAATTCCTTTTTAAATACAATTATGATGTCATTTTAAGATGTATAAGTGAAGCGGGATTCTCATTAAGAAGCGTAATCCCAACAAGAGAGGGATCAGTCTCTTAAGTTTCGAGCCTCGCTGAGAGCTTTCTCCACTTTGTGTAACCGGCCTCCTCTGCTCAACACTACACTGCAATTTTCTCCATCATCTGCAAGCTCACTCACCTACACTGAGCTCTCCTCTCCAGCGTGCAGCAACAAAAGCACACAGCCCTGGCCTCTGTGTAACTACATACAGGGGCTGCTCCTTTACAGCTCTGTCACAGCCATTCTTTCTCTCCCTTTATATCTGCATTTCACCCGCTCTTTTTCTCCTTCTCTCTGTCTTCCCCCGCAGGGCAGTCAACAGTGCAGATGGAGAGCCTGCTTCTACAGCTCTGTATTGACAGTGCGTATGTGTCAGGACCACAGGTCTTTTGGTCATGTGTGTTTTCCGAGGTTGCTTTCACTGTGTCCGTCTAAACTGTTGTGAAAATGCAAATGAACATACAAAACTATTGCAAGATCATAATCCTTAGTGTGCTGGCTGTTGTGCAAAAACGTCAAAGTTCAATGTTTGGCTATCAGGTTGTACTTTGCACTTTTTCATAATAGACAGTCTCACTGCCTCTGACTGTCTGGAAAATGCAGTATCTTAGAAATATTCAACACTTGTGTATGAGCATTTATTTGTCTCGCGGTACTACTGTAATTAAATAAGCAGCATTTTTATACTTAGAGTGAAATTAAAATGACATAATCAAGTTTTAACCCTGTGTCCTTTACTTACTTGAGTGTCAAACACTTGAATTCTGTTCTTATGCACCATTTTGTGCCTTCTCTGCATCAATTTATGGTGTAAACGCCTTTCATTTTGTCAAAATAAAAGTCCTCTGCCACTTTCATGTGTTTTTATTTGGAGGGACTAAATATGAAGGGGGACATGTCCCCTGTGTCGCCCTCCCCCCCGTCATGAACTCGTTGGCGTATATACAGCTTTATCCGATAAAATGTGATTTTGGCGTCTAACATAGCAGCACTTGTTTGGATCCGAGTCAAAAAGAAAAATTATTACTGGGGAATGTTGTTGAGGTTGAATTAAATTTATTTCTCCTAATCTAATATCGCAAGTGAGGGAGGTGTAGGCGGAGGCCAACAGTTTTTCATAGACCCGTATTTCACTACAGCTCCGTGGTGATCCATCATGAGTCGTAAGTCATGCCCACTTTTGAGCAATCCAATAAAATCTGAGGGACGTGATTCAAATCTTTCTGGTAATTATACCCCATCGTTAACGTACGCCACATATATTATGAAGCAAAGACGCTCTAACTTCTGCCTCACTGAGACTTTATAGGCTCCTGCTTTATTTGTACATTTGTGATAAAACCTTGAGGGTGACATCTAGATCAGAGGTTCTCAACCTTTTGCGAGTTATTGCAGCCCACTTCTGACAACCATGTTCTCAAATAAATAAGAAAAACATGACAAAAAAGGGAGGGAAACTAATGTGGTCTTTAAATATGTGTTATGCTACTGTAAGCAGCAATGACCAAAGGTTTTAGGGTCATGTTTCCTCATCACATGCTCTGTAGCTTTTACTGGCAAAGGGTTGATTCCCAAATCAGATTTTTGTTTCAAAACCAATCCATTTTGTGTCACTGCATCTGAGGTAACTTAAGCTAGCTAACAGTGTCATGACTGGCATGTTATATTTAAACATAACTGGTCATTGGTTACATTCAATGTTGACAGTCGTTGTTGGTTATCTAATTTGACGTGTTTACGTGAATTCTTGAGCACATTTGAAAATAAAAATATCTAGCATTGTAAATTACCAGCAAAATAAATTCTTAGATTGATCTAACCACATGGCATTACCTCTGTGGTCCACTAGATGGCAATCTTAAGCCCACCACTGGGCGGTCTGGTTCAGAATGGCTGATCCAGGTGACCGTATTTATACAGACTTAGCACTGGGTGCTGCATTGAAGAATTTTACATTTTAGAGGTCATATATTCACAGCCAACCGAAACAGCATGGGTGAAATTTGGCTAATATATGAGGGATTACACCTTTTTTTGCTTTTTTTTGGCATTTGTGGGGGGTCTGCGTGTTTAATTTTCACATCTCTAATATTGGATCCACCAACCACCATTCATACTGCCCTGTTTACTGTACCTGAGAAGCTACTCCAGTCAGCATATCATGAATGAAAAGCCGTACAACAGATAATGAAGTATAAAGGTGAAACAATTAATCCATAAGTCAGTTGACTGAGTAATTTTGATGGTTCCAGCTTATTAAACATGAGATTTTGTTGCCATTTTTCATCTTATACATGTAGTAAACAGAATATATTTGAGTTCTGGACTGTTGTTTAGAGAAAATAAGACACCTGATGGTATCACCTTGGGTTCTAGGAAATTGGGACATTTGTCATTTCTTTTGATGTTTAATATTTAGCAATTTACATAAATAGATAAGGAAAATAATCACAAGATTAGGCGATAATGCAAATAGAGGTGCAGTCCAAAAATGCTAAAATATTAACCTAAAACCACTTTGCTATGGCGCTGAATGACTTAAAAAAATAGATAAAACTATTTAAAGCAAACACAGCGGAGAACAGGAGAAACTCTCCGACATAAACATAGGAGCGCTCGAGATGAAACCCAAACCAATTGCCTTTTTTCTCCCCTCCCTGAACAACAATTACTGCTAATTATCAGCCGCTCTGCCCTCCTCAGCTCCCGCCTTTAGCACTCAGAGCACGTAGCGCACATCCATCCGCTCACTTCTCAGGCCATTCTTCTCCACTTCTATCTCCCTCTCCCTCTGCACACGCAGCCCTCATCTGCCCGTAACCAAAACAGCACAGGAGGATGCCGGGGTGTCGCTGGGCCTGATGGGACAGCGTGAGTTCTGGCGCTTTTCATTATTCATGCCCGCCCTCCTCCTCGTCGCAGTTTTTCTTCTTCCTTCCCTCAATCCCCTCATCCGCCCTTTTGCTCTCGCAGCGTGCAATGGATTTATTAGGAGGTATTACCGAGAAGGCCTGTGCTTACATCCTGACGGACACGATGCAGGAAGGAGAGGAGGAAGAAACATAAAAGGTAACACAACAGCAACACTCATGAGAAGAGCAGGATGTGCTCTTTAAAATGCAATATTTAAAGTCTGTGCCTGCAACAAGACACACAATGGTGTTTTAATGAAGCTGTGTTCTTCTGTCATGTGTTGTCATGGCTCTTTTCTTTCCACAGAACCTGTTCTTCCTTCTCCTTTCCCCCTGACATTTAATCCGCCCTTCCTTCAAACTTCTAATGCATGTTTCTGTCTGTTATTGTTCACATAGAGGGAACAGGAACGCCATGCAACAACCACTGCAGCCTCATGGGAGCAGTTGCTTAACAGGCTGTGTTCATCATCGCATTGCATCATAGGAGTGAAGGTTGGAGCCCCTGACTGAACACAAACGCACACACTAACACACTTTCATGACACACATGTTAGTGAGCTCACTTTTCTAAATCTAGGCGGAACATTAATGATGACCAAGTCAGAATATCTCCGTTCATTCCAGATTATGGCTCTCTGTTTGACACAGCTTAATGGCACAAGACGGGCACGGGTAATCTTCCTGTGAGAGAGCGGCAGTCACATACACACACATTAAAGCTTGAGTACATGTACATGCATGCACATACTCCCTGAAGCAGAGACGAGTCAGTGTAAGTGTGAGCGTGCAGATGTATGGATTTGCTACTGCACTGGCGCATTATGTCTCTAGGTTTGCTCATTTATGTGTATGCGAGTGCATTTTGCTGTCACACAAGATGTCATATCGTGCCATTTGTGGCACCAGAAATACCCGGCAAAGACATGGGCCTTTCCTAAGCTCATCAAGCGTCTCTCTGAGCTGATAGACTGCAGCTTACTGTACCAGCAGCAGCGTCTGCTGGAGGCTACACTGCTGAGAACAAAGCCGCGGCTCTCTGAAACATCATACAGGCCAGCGCCATCCAAACCCCAGAAGAACCTCTCCGTCGCGTCGCTTCATTGTGCCGCCGACTTATCAGGCCATTCCTGAATAGGACGCACTAATAGAATTATGAGGAGGGAATGAAAGGAGGAGAGAATGGCAGCGATGTTTCTGTTGAGAACAGGACTGCGGCGGTCTGGCTGACATATGTTGTAGCGATTGTGCAGACTCCAGTCAATAAGGCCATAGCTGACATTAAATGAACTCCCAGGCATCAGAGTAAGAGCACCCAGGTGAGTCCACATCTGTGACTGGGGGGGGGCAGGCGAGAGAAGAAGAGAGGGAAAGATGTGAACTGCAGGAAATGCTATTTCCAGTGAGGTTTGATGCAGGTGGAAAATTTCAAATCATGCAGACACACACGCAGGCTACCAGCTGTCTTGTGTGTGTGTTTCCCCTGGAGAGAGGCCGAGGCCAGAGCAGTCTGACTGTCTGGAAACAGCTGGACATGGCTGATCAACGCTGGTACACAGCACAGAACATCACACCGGGGTCAATCAGCTCAGCAGCGTGACACAATGCGGTTTAATAGTTTATAATGCACCAGGGCTCCTGTCTCACATTATTAACTTTGTCATAAAGTGCTTAAGGTCGTTTAAAATGCATTTACAGGCCGTATATGGATTAAAATGTCTGTTTCTTTAATGTGTTTTGATTCAAAACATGGATAAAGAAATCATAAAAAGTTCAAATTAAGAAAGAGGAGGGAAAAATATGTTACTATCACCCAAATTTTGATATAAAATGGGTTCCATGAAAAGAGATTTAAACTCCAAAGGAAAAATTCTCTTCACAGCAGGTTCAGACATCTTTGCTGAGTCCAGCTTCCTCTCTACAAACTGCTCGCTTGCTGCTATTTAGGAGACAGCTTTGTATTTTGCTCTCGAATTTTCATTCATCAATCCTGCATGCTGAGAAGATTTCCCGCCAGCATCAATAATTTGGGCAAATAAGGCAAATTACAGCATCGCAATTAGAGGGGACAGCGTGTTCTTCTCCATCGCAGCCGTAATTTGCGACCGATAAGATATTTTCACATAAAAATGAAGTCTGGTGCAGTTTCAAAATATTCTATTATACTTTTTTTTCCCCAAAATGGACCGAGTGAAACCATTTGAATTTAAATGCAGTAATTTCCTTTGAATTTAATCCTCCAACACTGCAGTACTTCTGTTGTTAAAAAAAGAGCACCTCAGTAGTTTATATGCACCTCTGTGTTTTTATGTGCAGGCAGCGGCAGTACAGGCTGCCATGCTGTGCTTATATTACTCAGGTTGACACACAAATGGCTCCGCTGGGCACAGACCACCATTGTGAACTGGGTGGATAACAACATGTCTGCACTGTGAGCACATGATCAGGTTTTATATGACACACCAATACCCTTGGGGACATGCATATGGCAAATTGGAAATTTGGTTATCCAAGCATTTGAAGGAGCCAGAGCTTCTCTGGAGGCAGAGCTAATCTCATTGGCTGAGATTTAACCTCAGTGGGCAGAGCCAAAGTACCACGGTTGTTGAGATGATAAATTACGTCGCAGATTGAAGCAAAGAAAGAACTGTAATTCAGAAAATACTTCTCTTTCATTCATGACTGCAATGTAAGATGATTCAGCCCAGTCTTCAGAAGAAAATGTTGGCATTGTATGTTTCTGTATACCATGAATATATTACATCTGCACATTTTATATGAAGCACATCAACATTCTAAAGTGCCACAGTGTATGAGCTGATTTTATCATCAGGTGGCGGAGGGGATGGTGAATGGTGTGTCACCTAGGCGAGACACCTGCCAAGCTGCAGACCACTGTTTGAGACAAACAAACAACCAAACCAGTTGTGATTTAGCAACCTGATGCTATGTTTCCAGCAGCTTTTTAGGCATGAAAAGTGGTTGTTTTTTACCAAGACATTGCTGCTTTTCCTGCCAGGATTGTGTCCTCCAAACCAGAGAATTTTAAGCCGAAACACGATTTCTTAATTACCATACCCAAGTGGTTTTTGTGCCTAAACCTAACCGCACATTAATCACAGCATTTCGACATATTGCTTACATAATAACGTGCAACTGTAATGAGTTTGTGGTTTGCAATGGTGTACAATGCCAACATTTTTTCTGGCGATGGGGTTGTATGATTATTTTCTCAAATATTACATTACTAGTTTGGTCATAGCATAGCAAAACATATGCAAAATATTCAATTTACTACAAGCTAAGTCATCTTCTAAAACAGAGTCAACTATTCTATTTCCACAAATCTTTATGGTCTCAATAGATACCATGTGTCTTCTCTTGTTTACAGTACACATATGAACTCAGGTGCACTGTGAAAACTCTTTCAAACGTGAGCACACACACACTCACAAAACCAAACAAATAAAAAAAAAAAAAACATACCCAGATACAAAGCCTTACAACAGGTTGTGCAGCAGTGTGTCTACGACCAGGGTTACCCTCAGGCCATGCATCTCTGCTGCTCAAACAACAGATAATACTAATATCCTTTAGCTGCACAGCAACCCTTCTGACTGAAGAGGCTGGAGGAAGGACAGAGATGAGAGTGAAGATTCTGTAACCTCCCTAGTAACTAACCATTATCCAGATATACAAATGAGAGGCGTGTGCTTGGAGGTATGCGGTGATTGGATAATGTAGGTGTGCCCCCCAGAGCCTTTATGCGTGCTCCAAATGGCCTGGCTACATGTAGATGCCATCAGATTGCCTCTGATTGGGGCTGAAGTCATCCCTCTCCTCTTCTTGTCTTTCATGTTGGCTACATTAGTGACAGGAGAGTAATCAAAGCTGCCATTAATGCCTGGCCATTTCCTCTGCCCTTGTCATGCAGGCCCACAGGGCAGGACTACGCTTCCACTCCACTGAAGTACTGTGTTGAGAGGGCAAGATGGCTAAAACCACCCAGCTAATGGATTTTCCTCATTTCCTGTGGCTTTGGACTTGAAAGAAAGAAAGAAAAAAAAAGCCACAAAGATTCTGGTGATGGTAAGAGTAGTGATTTGTTAAGAGTGCTACTTTAGAGACAAAAGGAGCTATCTTTTAATCACCATAAACTCAAGTCTGTAATGTTTAATGCAGCAGCACATTTTGAACCATGGCTGTTTATTAATGCAGGAGCCGAGGTTCAGATACAGAAATGTCTATACTGTACGGCTGCAGCGTAAACAAACTTTCTCTTGACATGTTTCTATCAGGATGTGGTCCTGTTGGCTTCAGCACAGCGTGACCTCCAGCATGCACTGGGGCGGTTTGCAGCCGAGTGTGAAGCAGTCGGGATGAGAGTCAGCACCTCCCAGTCTGAGACCATGGTTCTCTGCTGGACAACAGTGGATTAGTTTGGGAGGGAGTTACTGCCCCAAGCATGAGATGGACAGGCAGTTTGGTACAGCGTCCTCAGGGACGCAGGCACTGCACCGGGCTGTCATGGTGAAGAGGGAGCTGAGCCAGAAGGTGAAGCTTTTGATTAACTGGTCCGTCTACGTCCCAACCCTCACCTATGGTCATGACCTTTAGGTAGTGACCGAAAGAATAAAATTGCAGATACAAGTGGCTGAAATTAGTTCAGCCTTAGACATAGGGTGAGGAGCTTGGACATCCAGAGTGAGCTCCAAGTAGAGCACCTACGTTGGGGCATCTGATCAGGATGCCTTTTGGGTACCTTGCGTAAGAGGTGTTCCAGGCGCGTCCCATTGGTAGGAGGCCCCTACCCAGAACACGCTGGAGGGATTACATATCTTATCTCACATCAGCTCACATCCCAGCTACATCAGCTGATCTCAACCAGCCCAATCAACTGATGGAGCAGCTGATTGATAAAAGTGAGTTAGCTGATTCCTTTCTATGCAACCAACGGACAAATCTCATTCAGGGCGCCCTATGTAAACTGCTCTGGCCTGCCTACTGTTGTTGCTTCCTCTACAAGCAGCTTTCCAACCCGCCTTCGTCCCAGCTCCTCCTTTTCATGCTGTGTCTGACTTATCATTGTCATTTCTGTTTGTCATTGACGCTGCTCTGTTCTGTTTCTTTGCTGCTGCTCTCCCCGCCTTAGGCTTTCCATATAGGCACATGGAAGGGCAGGGAGGTTTGCTCTATCTGCCTCAGGCTTTCCTCATTTGCATGTGGAAGGCACACCTCTCTGCCTTATGGCTTTCCACGTAGGCGTGAGGAAGGGCAAAAAGGAGTGCTCTCTTTGCCTTAACGCTTTCCACCTAGACTTGTGAAAGGGCAGAGAGGTGTATTCTCTTCACCTAAAGCTCTCCACGTAGGAGCGTGGAAAGGCAGAGTTCCCAAAAAAGAGCCATACCGCCAAATATAATACTGCAAATAAAAATAAAGTTTTCTTTGACTAAAGTGGTCCTGACTGAATTAGCATTGGTCAGTTAGAGCAAGATTTTAGTAGTTTTTAGGGGGGGTACTGGTGCAGCAACAAGCCTGGGACAAAATCATTTTGTAATATAAAGTTTTTACCATATATTTACATTAAATAAAGCTTCAACTTGTGTGCAATGAGTTATTTAAATGCTCTGAGCAATAAAATACAACACATCATTTATAGAGTACCCATTTTGTTTCCACATTACAACTTAAAGCACATGAGCACACCAAAGCCAGAAGAACAGCATCCCAACATTGAAAATGAGACCACCCAAGGAACACATAGATGCATTGTAAGCTAATGGCCTACTTGCTCTAGCTTCATATATGTAATACAGACATGAGAGTGGTGTTGATGTCACTCTGAGTCCAGGCAAGAAAGCGAATAAACTATTTCCAAAAATGTTGAACAGTCCCTTTAAAATGTCTGTTTTATCACCAGTGTATTTTTATTCATTGATTTTTTTTTTTTTTTTTTTTTACAAATAATCTTATTGTTCAATAATTTGATTAAGAATTCCCTAACCTGATTATGGACGGTATAATATGTCAAGTACGTGACTGTGTTTAACCTATATATAAATGTCATTAGGATGGGATGAAAGGATTTTCCCCCGTATTCACCTGTAGTGCCTCGCCTCATTCAGAGTGGCTGACAATGAGGAGAGAGTGGAGCTGAATTAGACATGAGAAGATAAACCATTCATACATCCGTTAGCAACGTCCCATTAAATCCAGTTGAAGTGGCTCGTTCTGCTAGGCAGCGCTTCATCCTGTCTGCCTCCCACTTTGTCTCTATCTCTCTTGCCCTCGCTCCCTCTCCATCTCTGAGTCACACTACAAACTATCGAGGTGCTTTTTTTACATTTAATCGTGTGGCTGCTGTGCACAATTTCATTTAACTGTGCCTCAACTTGTGAGCTTTACTTTAATCAACCCTGGCTTAAAATTACCCACCATCCACTACTGCGCCAGTCTCTGGCATGAAACATATGTCTTGTCCCGGCGCTCTGAACACGGGCGGCAAAATATGTGAGTAATTAGTAATGTAACCCCCCCGAATTCTTTCATGTCTGAATTGAAATTTATTGCTGAAACAATTAGTCTAATTATACAGTTTGCCGCCCAGCTAAGAAGGCGGTGGCATGCCACTGTAACAGGATCCAACTTGTGCGTGTCTCAAATTTTGACTCACATGTTATTTCAGAAGCAGTGACACACGTTGTATAAAAAAAAAAATGATGTGATTTGGCAACATGCTCCGGTAGGTGACTAGCACATATGATTTATGACACACAAACCTCTGCGGATCACAGTTCACGCCTCATAGCTAAAGTAATACACACATGACAAGAGTGAAGAAGAGGAGAGGAGAGTTTAGGTATTCTCCTGTCCTTTCTGGAGAGAGCCACTGAGGGGCAGCGAGGGTCTCAGAGCTATGAACATTGTGAGAGCACCAGCTGACTAGAGACAAACCCCAAAAAGTGGGTTAGCAGAGAGAGACAGTAAAAGGAAGAAATAATAAAAACTGGGTGGTTAAAAGAAAAAAACATGACTCAGCGGGACACAAATCAAGGGATTTGGGAACACTTGAGTAAAAAGCAGCGAATGAGAGAGGAGGAGGACTGGCATCAAGGTCTGGGGAGCTGTGAGTGACTGCAGCCAGGGCCTGTGGTGTCCTCAAATCCAAGGGCTGTGTCTGGTAAATTGGTGGGTGGGGTACCCAGTGGCTGTTGATAAGCAGATAGAAAACAGAGCTCAAGGCCTATAAATATACTATAAATACACATAGGGAAACCCTGGAGCCATGGGACTAGTATGGCAAGGGTGCAGAAGGAGGGGAGGCTCCACACTGGAGAGCACTGCTGCAGAAATATTCAAGGAAAAACAGAGAGAAATGGAGATGGATAGAGATAGATATAAACTGTAAGAGGAAGGAATGTAGAAACAAAAACACTGAGGATACAAATCAAATGGAATGAGGAAGGTGTCCAGGAGATTAAACCACAAAACATACAAGACCTTTATCAGATCTCACTAACACCACAAGTCAGTTCTTTGGTTTCATAACAGCAGTAAACGAAGGGAAAGGCTGCATCTCCTCCAGCCTCAGAGGAACCAACCTTTTTTTTATTGCACCACCATTATAACCTCACAAATACAAGAGGAAGCCGAACGGATGGACGCTGCCGGAAAATACAATACAAAACTGACCTTGTTAAGCATTTATAAGGACTGTCTGGGAGGCTTTATGAGCAGGGAAAAACAAGTTTTGCGAGAGGAGGAACGATAAACGACAGATTCAGATTTTCCAGGGAGGGCTGCGAGTGCGAGTAGAGGAAAGAAAACTCGCAGGAGAGGAGGAAAAGGGACAGCGTAAAGTGAGCCTGTTTCTCCCAGCTGAATCACTCATATCATATCAGGAGAAAATGAGAGGACGAAGGTGTTGTCTGAGGGAGCGGGAGCAACGCTCTCCTCTCGCTTTCTATTCTCCCAAGACCAGAGATTGAGAGGTGTGGCCGGAGGAAGAAGGAGTGATGGTGAAAAGGAGTGACGGGGAGAGAAGAGGGACAGAGAAAAACAGGAAATGGCCTAGGGAGGGTTAGAAGAACAGCAGAGAGATGAATGAGGGAGTAAAAAAGTGAAAAGCAAGAAAAGGAATGAGGAAAAGAAGTAAAGGAAGACAAAAGATGGTGATTAAATGAGCCGTTGGCAGAGTGTGATGACAGCTTTACCATTGCAAAGATTTTAAAGGATAGGTTCACATTTTTATTTCAAGTCTGTTCTCAAAGGTTCAGTGTGTAGGATTTAGGGCCATCTATTGATAGAAATTATATATAATATTTCCAAGTATGTTTTCATTAGTTTATAATCAACTGGAAATAAGAACCATCAGGTTTTTGTTACCTTAGAAGGAGCCATTTATATCTATATACAGAGTGGGTCCTCTTCCACTGAGTCTGCCATGTTGTTTCTACAACAGCCCAGAATGAACAAATCAAATACTGGCTCTAGATACATTTTTCTATTGGACACTTGTTCTCCTACATGCTTGGCACACAGGAGTTTCATTTTCATTTCCATTTGATGGCACTATATCCTACACACCCAACCTTTAAGACAGAGTTGAAAAATCTCTTTTCACATCCCTGATCAGAAAGTTCAGTGAAACAAATCAGTGGCAGGCAGTGCTGTGTATCCCCCCACACTAACAATGAAATTGTACATGTAAATAGGGAGATAAATGCAGCAGCCAACTGACCATCAAGAAACAAACTGCTGCTTTGTTTCTTAGCTGCACTCATGATGAACGCACTGTGACAGATTAGTGCAGTTATGAACGTTCACATCTTCAAACAGAAAATTCAGCAAAACAGTTCAGTGGGCCGCAGTTTCAGAGTGTTCCCTACACTAGCAAAGAAACTGCGAGTGAAGAGAGAGAAGAATGCAGCAGCAAACTGGCCATCGAGACACAAACCGCTGCTTAGTTCCTTAGCTGCAGCTAGCAACAGTCGCTCATGATGAACACACCATGACAGATGCATGCACATTTAATTCAAGGAATAAAAAAAACATGGCATAAAAAAGAAGACCGATGTAAATCTGCATATTTAATATGCAGTATTTTCTTAAGTCCGTTGCACTTAACTGCAGCTCTTCCATTACTGCACTGCAGAATAAAGGGAGGAATATTGGCTGAGAGCTCAGACAAACTGCTTTTAATGTTTCCCTACACGGTATGACAGATGTGAAAGCCCCTCTTCAGACTGACTAATAAATTATGAGTTGTACTCTTATATTTAGGAGAAGGAGTGTTTTGGGTAGTGCATGCTGCATGTTTAAGTGGTCTGCCTGCTTGAGTTGTTCGCGAACAGTGAATTAGGGGAGGACATGTGGAATTAAAGGTGAAAGCCCTGCCCCGTTCCACACGCTGGGCTATGATTTTCCCGGATCATTACTTTGAATGATGAGACAGCCACGCCTCCCCTGAAGTTAGCTCGTGCTTGGACAAGAACTGAGACTCCAAAGCTCATATTTGAATAAGCGCTGGACAAACACCGTAGATGTCCCCCCCCCCTCCCCCTCCCACCCCAACGCTGCACTGAGTTAGCTGAACACACAGCACAGCATCACAGTTGGTAGGAAAGCTCTCGCAGCACACTAATCCGTGCCATTTTGCCAAGCTGCTTTCTCCTCACTGTGCCTAACAATGCTGAAGTCACTTTTCCTCCCTCTCTCTCTTTTTTTGCGAACAACAACAAATCATAATCCTTTGGTGAGCCCGACCATATGGTCTTTTCTTTATCCTTTCTTTATCCACACACCACTGACATTAATAATCTCCAGGACTGGGGAGATGGTAGAAGGCCAAAACACTCCCAACATTCAAATAATCCCACTGTCATTTTTTGTAGGCTACTTCTTTTAGCTGAAACTGACATTCATGGGATTGTTGATATACCAATATGTCAGGGCTATGAGAAAATGACTGAGTCTCAATCTTGCAGAGAATTGTCACCTGAAAATGCAGTTATAGCATCATTCAGTGAAAAGGACAGTTTTCAGTGTAAAGGCTCTGAAAAACCCACTATGCGACACCCGCAGACAACTAGCTGAAGCATTTAGCAGCTATATATCCTGATATTTCCCTCAGGAGTTGGTAGAAATTAAAACAGAGCTTAAAGAAAAGCAACTATTGGACCTATACTAATCAGGTGGCCAGAAACAAAACTTCAAATGAATGCTATTGTCGCTCTGTACCTGCTGGATGGATGTGTAAATAGTGTTCCAGTGGTGACATTTTTTTGTAGGCCAAAATAGAAGTTAGCATCGCCATGGTTTCTTCGTCAAAATGGGATTTTTCCATTCGATATTGGATTACTGCAGAAAATAAGTTAAGTGAGCAAAAATATTTATTACACGTTTTAGATCATTCCAGTTAGCTTCAGCTGCTGGAAATGCTGGTGACTGTATGGCTGCTAGTCATACTATGTTACAGGCTAGGTACCTAGCCTAGCTCAGGAATTTTAATTGGCTGTTTTACATGAAGACTTTGGTGCAATATGTTGTTTAAATTTGTAGGGTGGCCAGAAAAAAAAACCCACATAAAATGAATGCTAATGCGGCTCCTTGTCTTCTGGATGTGTAAACAATCCACTGTTTGCTAACATGCCAACCCTATCCGCTATATAAAGCCTAATTTATAGTTGGGAGCTCAACACTTTTGATGAGCGTCACTCGACGGAAATGGCATATTTTCAACAGAACAAAGTGTTGTTCAACACTTTTAAGTCGCGCACCCAGCGGCTTTTGTTATGTTATGGACAGCATTATATTTTGAAGCGCAATGTCATTGGTAGTATTACTATTGTTGTCACAGAGTACTTTTAAATCCACACTAACTCTACCTTGCATTTAGCATCTCGGTCCACAGAAGCAGCCGTCTGTCAGCAGCAGCTACTGGGGAGCTGAGAGGACAGCGGCCGGCCCAGTCATCTATAGGCCAACCAAACTGCCTTCACCAGGCTGACTGACAGCAAAAATTTACTGAACCAATATAGTTCTCAAGTCACTGATACAGGAAGAAATTAACAGTGTTTGTATTAATTGATTCATTGATTTTATTTTCCAGCCCACCATAGTGAGTGAGGGGAATCTGCTGTTCACAGACTGGCTGGGAGCTGATTAATCAATAACAATACATTAATATGTTAAAACACACATGTACAGCAGGATATTTGTGTGATTTTAAGCAGCTGTCTCTGGTTACCATGGACACAACAATAACTTTTCACCAAAGCATAAATTGAAAACATTGTTGTGCTCTTTAATTTCTGTCGAGTGACACTTACCAAAACTGTCGAGCGCCCAACCAGAAATCTGGCCTAAGGCGATAATATGTCAATGTTGTGTTTACAGCTTGTTGTACTGCCCCCCAGTGGCCAATAACATCAATTAAAACTGCTTTCAGTCTGCACACATAGTATTGCAATAATCTCTATTCATTACAATTTCAGACAAACAAGGTATTCATAATGAAATAAAGATGCATATTTGATGTTCCTCAGTAGTCAATATTTTGTAATTGATGAAAACATATTTCTGCATATTTTGTCATTTCTGACGTAATCTGATGTTTTTGTTTTGCATTTGTATTTCATGCCAATAAAGCACCTATAAACCGTAATGAAACAAAATTGTTATACACAAATAAAAGTTAAGTGTGCCATTAAAAAAAATATGCAACTTATTCTGGGTATATTATTATGCCACTTAGCATCACATCCCAAGTGAAACAAATCACATGCTGTCATCACTTTTAAATCATGCTCATCTCTAAGACAACCAGAGGTGTCTGAGTGGTAGACTGACTGGTACAGTGCATGCAACCTCTTCCATCCTGTTTCATGTGAGGCAGCGATTCATGTTGGGACTTGGGCTTTATGGATGGCTTTTTAATCTTCCCATCTGAGGTTGGTTGCATCACTTGTTTTGACTACCCAGCCTCCCTCTTTTCCTCTGAAGAGGACGTCAGTAGTGAAGCTTGAGGGGGGATATGCAGATATTGAATTGTATGAGCAGAGCTTTCTACTTTAATCAAGCTCATACAGTATGCAGCAGTGTGGAACAGATGTTGTTTAATCCGCATCTATACCATAGCCAGACCGCTGACAGCTGCGGTTCACACAACCTCTTTCCCACCGTAACCTCTGCTGTTTGCTAATTACGTATCACAACATGCCCTCATAATGCCACGTTCCTGAACACCCCCCTCAGAGGGCAATTCTTTGGGGGGAAGAGAAAGCCTAATTAGACCAAGCGTCCATCTGCTGTAAGAGAGAGGTGGAGGGTGTGTTGAAGAAATGAGATAAACGCAGTAAAAAACGTGACGCCCTAAAGACCTTACGGGGCTATAATTAAACCTGACAATCAGGAATGTTGGAGAGCGACGGGTGAACATGGTATTTTACCTCCTGCTTCATTACAGTCTAATGATCCCCCCTAAGGTGTTTTCCCTGACACTAACTACAGCTTATAAAAGGGATCAGTTTCTGCCGCCGGGACAGTGCGAAGAGACGGGAAGCTTTAATGGCTAGTGAAGGTGAAGACAGAAAGTAAGGAGGAAGATCACAGGAGAAGCGCTGCAGACCAGACTGAAGCTCCGCCACACTATAAAACGCTGGATACTTCTGTAAAACTAGAGCTGTCTGGCCCTGTGGCAGGATAACAGATACTGTGTGTTTTATATGAACCGCAGAGCGCGGCTGTTTCTTCGGGCCATCGCAGCTCTCAGATCAAGAAAAGCGAAAGCACCAGTTCACTTTTTTTTTGAAGGTATGTTCGCCCCGTTCAGAACATCTTTCTTTAAATCAAAGCACATTCTCGCTCCATAATTAATGAGACTAACGGCACTTTCACCTCCCGAACACATTTGGAGCAGTTTCATCAAACTCGCGTTTACAACTTTATTTGGCTGGAACATCCAGGCTCAAATAACCCTACCAAGGCAGGTGAAAAAGCTTCTTCCAAGATGAGTGCAGTGCTGTTTCTTAGACGTGAAAATGTATCTAGGCCAACTACAGGAAACAGCCCCAAAAAAAAATGCATAGGTTTGAATACAACACAAAGACGGATGTTGACATTTGATAGCCGGCAGCTGAGCAAAACAAACTGCAGTCAGGAACGATGCTCAGTTATTCCTTCACATGCTCTTAAGCACAGAAAGTAAATGAGTCCATGATTCTTGGCTGAAGTTAAAGGGACTCGAGTTGGATTTATTTAGAGTCACCCTGCTGCCAAAATCTCTAACCTCGTGAGATGAAACTCTGTCCAGTGAATGAGCGAATTGTGAGTCAGTGTGAGTTTTGTTTACAAGACCTGGTTTGCTTATAATCATGCAGCCTTAATGAACCAAATACAAAAATATAATTAAGTTAACCTAGATTGGTGCCAAAAAAAGCAGCTTAATGGTCTCATCACACCATTAAAGCTGTAGTTGGTAACTTTTACAAAAAAAACTTTTTTAAATACTTTAAATTTTCACTATATGAACACAACACTGAATGACATAAACTGTGAAAAAAATCATATTTCTTCTTTTAATGGCCTTACCGCACGAGAACAAAAACAACCAATCAGAGCTGAGTAGTCTCTGAAGCAGCTGTCAATCATGTGAGTCACTGCTTGTGAACTGTGGTCAAACTGTCAAACTAGGCTGTGCTGATCAAATATGAATCAAGATCCTGTCACTGCATTACCTTTATCTCACGTCAGATGTTTTCAGAAACATATTTTAGTGTACTGTTTAGCTGTAAAATGAGAAAGTTGGGTGGTGCTTGTAAGTTCAGTCGACTGTTTCCAGTAGTGACAGCTACAGTTGTTCCTAATGACTACTTCGCCTGATGCTTCAACAGGAGTTTAAACTTAAACTAGTTGACTTGTCTAAAAGTATTAAAACACTCAGAAAACAGTCAAAATTGAGCACATTTCAATCAAGGAGGTTAAATATCGAAAAATGTGTGTAAGAGCCATTTAAAATCTTTAATCACATTTTTAATAAACAAACTGTATTTTAAATACTTCTTAAATGTGTCGCACGTCGCTTCATGATTATGAACACTGCACATTTTACTACAAAACATGATGACAACTCTCTAAATAAAAGTTAATAAAAACATTTTTTGAAAACAACTTAAATATGTTTTTAGGTAACATGCCTGATAATTAAAATAACATTGTGGTTGGGTGTGTTTAACTGACTAGTATTTTTGGTGCCAACTAGTTATCAATGTTTAATTAAACAGTCAGCTAATCACACACATCTGTAACAGCAGTGGGGGTTACATACGTTCTCATTTTACAGCTAAACAGTACACTAAAATATGTCTCTGAAAACATCTGAGGCAAGAAATAGGCAATGCAGTAACAGAATCTTGATCAGCGCTGCCTACTTTGACATTTGACTGCAGTTCACGAGCAGTGATTGACATGATTGACAGCTGTGTTAGAGACACCTTGTTAGAGCCACGGTAGATTCTAGCAAATGCTATGAAAGGCCTCATGTCTCATGTACTTCATTCCGAATATAGTGACAGTTTTAGCAAAAAAAAGTTATTTTCATAAAGTCCTCACTTGTAGCTTTAAAGGTGTAAAGAACACTAGCAAAGTTCATTTTTAGCCCCATGAATATTCAGTTTGTAATATGAGCTACACAAGAAAAACAAAGCCAGTGTTTCCACTTAACTCAAGAATGTGATACTAAATACAGGACACATGACACTGTCCTACTCTCTCTTTGTTCATTGACTCTAGGAAGACATAAAAGGCTCATTTCCAGTCATGAAACACCCTCTGTGCCTCTGCTTTCGGCATCTGGTCCTCAATAAGAATGGCAGCGTGGAGGGCCGGGCCCAGGACAGATGAATCAATGTCTGCCGTGATTGTCACATCAGCTGTTGAGGTATACTGTGTCCAGACAGAGAGTAAAGCCTGCCATTGACTGACAGCTCCTTCAAAGCAAAGAGACAAGATGACAGATGGTATCAAAGGCCGCGTTCCCACAGAAACACAGAGCTGGATCGGGTTTATTCTGAAATGTTTATGGGCGAGTAATTACGATTCTTTCTAAGAAACAATGAATGAGTTTATCAGGGATGAACCGCGATTGTGACGGGCCAGGAACAACTTGCCTCTGAGACTGCAGAGAAATGGCAGCACAGCATTTAAAAATGCATGCGTGTGCGTCTGGCACACACACACACACAAACACGCACACACACGAGCACACACACAGATGGCAGAGGAATTTAGCCGAGGCTTTGATATGCAGATTGGATGCTGGCTTGTCATTTCTGCTGGCTGCAACACTGTGTTATCGTTCCTTCAGCACAGCATTAGAGCTGATAACATTTACCTGAAGGGGGGCAGTTGACTGATAATATCGTCAAGACATTTCTGCTCCTGGAAGGCCCGAGCGAGGGCCGCGTGGGGTTTTGCCATGGCAGTATCAATGCTGAGTGGTGCTCGTGTGCACAGGCAAGCACATACACGTGTACACACAGATCGGCACACAAAGACAAAAAACACGACCACTTTCTGTCTCCCACGCTACAGTATGGATACTGAGACAGTTCAGGAACGCTGAATGTCTAAAGTTATTACTCTGACACACACACACACACACTGGGATCTCAGCTGCAGCTACAGTGGTGCAGAGTGAGGAAGTCGTAAGACGGATGGATGCTGGGTTTTTAGAGAACAAGTGTAACACAGAAGAAAGGTGGTGGATGTTAGCCTCCAACACATATGTCAAACTTAACGATTATGCTAATCACACTGATTAAAACTGGCACTGTGTGTTAGAATACATTACTTACTAATATCTACATTCTCCGTAAATCATGATGGCTGATTACTGTAGATGGCAGAACGCCAACAGTACATTAACAGATTACTACAGTTTTCCCCCATCCCCACTAGACCGTAGATTATTTGCATAAGCTTCTGTTACTGAGTGCTCATAGCATATTTTTCTATAGTACGGTGGGCAATGGGTCTGCACTGCTTCCATTACCATGACAACTTCAGCCCCATATTAAGAGATTATTATCAGAGTGAGCCAGTTTACCCTTTATTTTTAATTACAGGGTATTTCACAGCTGCTTGGTAAATAGGTCCTCAACCACTTTTACATCAGAACATTAACACTGAAAGCTAGAGGGAGTTATTTTTGTCCTGTAAAAAATATGCTCTCCACGCTCTGAAAAAGTGGTTCATTTCATAGTCCTTTGCAGCCGGTGATATAAGCCTTTTCATGTAGGCCATTATTTGACCAGTGTGCACTGGAACACATACAATACCAATAAAATACTTCTGTTCTGGTTGAATAAAAAGCACTGATTTATGTTAACGAGGCCACTGAACAACACAGCCTGCATCAGTGCCCTTTGGCACTACCTTGTCCAATATTGATCATTTCAGTTGTGCTACTTTCCATCAAAATCTAAGGGAATAAAAACGAGCAGGCTCATGTTACAGCACATTTTAAACTATGTGAACCTGGCAAAATGGAGGCTTTGTCTAATTCCACCTTGTTTTGCAAGTTACACCTGTTTTTAAACTTTTTTTTTGACATGGAAGTCATTTAAGGAAGTATTTCACTGCTGGAAAGACAGGCTGTGGCACTTGCTTTTTCCCAAGAGGTAGAAAACCTACAAACTACCAGACCAATAAAGGCTGCTGCTGGTGGATGACACGATGCAAGCTTGGCTGTATTGACCCAGGAAATGACATGGCAGCTGGCTGGTAACAAACACTCTCAAATTAAGCTAAGATATGTTTCTGAAAACATTTAACGTGGGAAATAGGCAACGCAGTAACAGAATCTTGGTTCACCTTTGATCAACACTGCTTAGTTTTACCGTTTGAGCTCAGTTTTTACAATACAGGAAACAGTATTGCGCCCACTTCATGTTCACAAGTTCACTAAATATGCAGATGTGTTTCTGCAGACATTTTACATGTGAAGTAGGCAATACAGTAACTGAATCTTGGTTTATATTTGATCAACACTATCTAGTTTTACTGTTAGATCTGAGTTTGGTCTGAGTTTGAGAAAGAGGGAAAGAGGGGCCAGTCTCTCTTGATCCGCTTCTGTACTCTTTGTGTCAGTCGTAGCAGGCATACGAAAATGCAGAAGCACAATCTGTAGTTTGAACAACAGCCCTAAAGCCAGTGGGTGACACAGTGAGCTGGGAAATGATTAGGGAGATCTGGGTGCTGGTAAGATGAAGGGAAGTTTACCACATTTAATTTGCACATACTACTAATATTGTTATGATACAGAGCTGTTGAAAATTGGCTCCCTAAGCATCCTCGAGCAATGATTCTCTGCTCCCACACTATTCTGCTCTCTTCACCAATTCATCAGGGATGAACACCGGTGTATCAGGCCTGGTATCCAGTGTCAGTGAAACTAATTAGTATTACATATCTAACACCCTGTAGCATCAGGATGGATTTTATTTTTTATTTTATTTTTGTTTCGTGACTTTTCTTCCATCTCAGGCTAAGAGACACACACCAAGTGAAACACAGTTTGAGCTCTATGTGATCCTGGTGGCCTGCAGTGTGTAACAGTCTCTGCAGGGAAGACAGTAAGGGGGTCAGATAACTGAGCCTCAGGGCTCCATTTGATCAGATGTATCACTCCGCTGCACTCCAAAAAATACGTTCAGCTACTGCAAATTTCATCTACAGCACATGTGATAACTGGTGTGTGTGTGGTGTGTGTGTGTATGCTGCACTTCATGTGCTTGTGTGAGTATTTCTTTTTAACCGAGCACTCGAAAACACATTTTCTCTCCGTTCCTCCAACAATTTTGCTTCGGCACAAATAACACCCTTGGTAAAACAATTATAACATAGGGGGATACAGTAAAAACATTAAGCAGAGAGCAGTACAAAGCCTTAAGTGCTGCTAAATAACACATCTCACAGTGGTTGTAATTTTAGATTAATTATTCAACTGTTTTCTCTACCAACAGAACCGGTTGGTACAGCAGAAATGAATAGGATGGAGATATTTCCTGAGGTCAGCCGGTGCGTTTACAAGCGATTATAACATTGCGCTATTATTCATGATCCCCGAGTGCTCTGTTTAAGATGTGGAGCATGTGCACGCCCTCTTGCATTTACGGTCCAAGTAGACTCATATTCTGAGCTGGGAAAGATATTACGCTTATTTGTGCATACAGGGATAATTGTAATTGTAGTTTGAGTGTGTTGCTCATATCAGATTTAATCTTTACTTGAATTAAAAGCATGTAATGAATGCAAATACATTCGAAGTGGATTTCATGCATGTGCTACCTATTGTACAGTATAGGGTTTAATTACTGCATGTGCTGTATATATCCAATTATTCTTGTGATAGTGTTTAAATGCTTTGCGTCATGGTTTAATGCAGCTACAGAAGTATGTGTTGCACCATTTCCAGATATGTGGGCCAGCAATTTTGGGGTTAACACAGTACTTTTTATCCCTTCCAGCTCTGGCGTTGCAACTGCGCTGATGTGAATTTCCTCTATTTCCAAACAGAGCTGCACTCATCATCTGTGCTCTGAATGACTTGTCCTGAGGCAGTTCATCCCTTTATTTCCCCAACTCAAAGTCAAAGCACAGGCACAGAAGACCTTGTGAATATAATATCACACAGCAAACAAGCACACATGCACACGCGCTGACAAACAACCAAACTGACAAAATGCATACAAAAAGTGAGGGGGTAAAAAAAAAAAAAAAAAAAAGAAAAAAAAAGGAGGTTAGTCCACAGAGGAGTCAGTTTGTTTGACATCCTTTTGTTCTGCAACACACAGGAACAATTGCCGGATTGTCCTGTCTTTTATCAGTCTCAGTCTTTGCCTTGTTCGAGGACAAATCTGGGCAGCTTTAAGCAAGGATAATAAGGGTTTTTGTTGAGACATGCCCTCCCCATCTCGAGACAAAGCTCCCTCAATCTTATTCTTTCACCTCCCACGGCTGATGCAGCTTGATGATACAACATCAACTCTTCTACGCAGCCAATTTCCCTCTTATATTTCACATTTAACACAGACATTTCCTCCAGGCTGTTATTTGTGCTGCTGTCAATATGTTATTGACACAAACGAGGTGACATTATGTGGCTCCTCTCTCTTGTCTCCCCGATGTGTCAATCAAAAATTACTCATGGACCCAGCTCAGCACAGATATAGATCGCTCTGCGGGGAGAAGCAGCGGAAAGAGCAGATATCTCTTCTAGGAATACTCGGATTGATTTGTGTGTGACTGAGCCAACAGTCGGCTGATTGACAAGCGATACAATTAAGTGGAAACGAGAAGGAACGGAAGACCATCATTATATCAATCATCAGTCTTTCCCCCGCCTTCCTTCGTCGATCATCTGCACTCATCATCTAATGGGCTTTGTGTGCTCTGAGACAATTTTCACTGTAAATATTACAATCATGTTTCTCCCGGTTCACACCAGCACAAAGTCTTAATGATGGGAAGACAAAAGGAGACAAAGAAAATCAAAAACATAAATGACTGCTTTTGTTTTCACCTTCAGTGTTCTCTACACTCAAAGTACTACAAAGTATGACGCTACAGCTGGGGCGTAAACACACCCTACAGAACAGCTCTATTTTGGTACACAGAGGTACTTGTTACAAAGGCTCATGTGGTCCTTAAGGTATTACATACATACCTTTTCATTGTACTAAAAGGTACATGGACATGTCTGACAGCGAAAGGCACATCATGGTATTAGTATTATTTGAACTTGAAGGTAAGCTTTTGAAGGTACAAAATGTTTTGTTGCTAGAGCGGTCCTCCCAAAGGGACTGAACCTTTTCAAAGAGTAAAGTTTTTTTCCACAGCACTACAGAATGCTGCTGTGGGCTACCAGTCCAGTCCCAAGCTGTAGTCATTTTCTCAAAGCTGTTGGCCAAAACAGTTGGTGACCCTTTTGGCAACATAGCATCAAGTTTGCCAGTGTGAGTTATGACTAAGCAGGACTTACAGTATGGTCAACAAGCCAAGAGAATAAAAGTTATCATTGTGCATTCACAGCAATATTAAGCCCTGCCAGCAGCACTGAGTCTGTGGTGTATATTTTTCACCTGTCAGGCAACATAGCAATTTCCCTAACCCTGTGACTGGTGGCAGGGCACACACAGCCTGACAGGAATAGCTGAGAACACCACTCAGCACACAATGTACAAGAATTGAAGGAGAAACATCACAGTTTTCTGGGTGCGCTACTGGTGTCCCTCAAGGTTCTATTTTGGGCCCTGTTGTATTTAGCATTGAAATTAATGATCTCCCATCTATCCAGAAGTTAGTATCCAAATGTAAGCAGATGACATGGCCATTTATGTACATGCTAATTCAAAATAAGAGGAGGCATCTTCACTTCAAGTAGCCATGGAGATTAAATTAAATGAAGGATATTTAACATGTAAAATATTTAGGTGGGATTCCCAGTTTCCTATTATAATTTATGGGGTTAATAATACAGAAATAAGGTTAACATTTCTATTTGCTTTTGTTGGACTTGTGTAAGCATGAGGACCAATTTCATTACATTTGCTAGGTTTATCTAAATGCTGGTCCTACTCAAACGTTTTTGCATATATTTTGATATTATTTTGCATTGTCAAATTTTTGGAAGTTTTACTTTTGGCACTAAAAAATGATCATGTATATTTGCTTAGGTCAACCGCATGATTTAGCAGCCTTGTTTCTGTATTTTCAACTTAAAAAACACTACCTGAGCTAGAAGCTACAGCATACAGTGGCTTCAACATGACAGTGAACTACTGGGACAACTGGGAATTTTTTTGATTTTGTTCTACCAAACCATGAATGGGAATTTTTGCCGTTGGAAGTAGATACCTCACACTGGCCAAATGTACATTGTCTTCTAAAGGCCTATGTGTTCATTTGTATAATTTTAGGGCTTATGTGAAAGAACCCTACATGTTTTTAACCACATACATTCAGTAGATGCTTCCAGCCTGACAGCGTAAAGTGTTTGTTTATGGGAATAAAAGCAGGAATTATGGAAATGCCGCAAATTCAGGGTTGTTTCAGTCCTGGCCACAGGCATAACAGGATGCAGGGGATGACGAAGATGATAATTGAGCTTAGTCATCAAACTCAGCTTCATTCAGGTTACAGTGCAGTTGTTGTGACAGAGAATGCAACCACGATGTTTTCATCTATCTACTTATGCAACACAGGGCTGGGCATCAGCTGGGAGTTTTAGTGCCATCCCTCGAAGCCTCTCTGATCTCACAAGACCTGTAGTCTTAACAAACATTGCAAAACAGGCCTCGAGTTAGATTAGACTAGTCAAGAGTGGGTTTATTCCATGTCTGGAAAAACAGGACCGCAGACAGCAGTTCAGAAGGCTGATTCATCGGTGTTACATCATAACGGACAGGTACTGTAAGTCATTATGTGGTGTCTCGATAGAGTGGAAGCTGATTCAGTCTCTGTCACATAAACTGTGAAATTATGCTAAGGTGTGTTTTACTTGGCCTACACACACACAGGAAGCCTGCCACCACAAAACAGAGGTACTGACCAATGGATGGATTACTGTACAGGCCTAGCAGGCAGAGGCCCAGGGGCCTAAAGTGTCAGGGGCCCCCTGACTATCACCTACAAATTGTCACTAAAATAAACACCAGGAAGAGACTCAAAATGGCCACAAAGAGACACAAAGAAGCTACAAAAAGATACAAAACAACCACAAAAACCTACAAATATACCTAAAAAATACACAAAATGACTACAAAGGGACACAAAGGAACTACAAAGAGGCACAAAATAACTTCAAAGAGACACAAAATAACTTAAGTGAGAAAAAACAGCCAAGAAAATAACTCAAAATTGACCTCCAACAGACACTAAACAACAACAAGGACACACAATACCACAAAGAGACACAAAACCAGATAAAGATGCTGACAACTACAAAGAGACGCACAATCACAACAACAAAAAGATGCAAAACCAGCACAAAGTCTGTGTTTTGCTCCTGTGTAGGAGACGTGGTGGGGCCTTTTGCATGTCTGTGCCCAGGGGCCCATTGTCTCATAATCCGCCCATACATTGACCGTAGTATCTGATCATTCTCTGTCTCTCTGAGGAAAAAAGAAAAAGGGTCGATACAGCGGCCCTGTTAATAGATTTCTTCATCTGTGCTATTCATTAAAGAAAAAAATAAACAGAGCAGCAGAGACAGCTGAAAGAATGATGGAGAATACTACGAATAAAAAAAGAAAGTGAGGGGCCAATAAACAGAAAGAGCACAGCAGCGAGAGCGCAGGTTTCCACAGATATGGATGGTTTGAGGGTCGATCGTTACCCAGACACCGCGTGCGTGCATGCATGCCTGCCTGCCTGCCTTTCGCTGCCTGATTGCCTGGCACACATTTGCATTAGAGCTGAGAGGAGCCGAGCAGAAGAGCACAGCCGGGGAAGTCTTTGATCTCTCAGCCTCTGTCTCTTTGATGCACCACGTGGAAACACACCAGCAGATTTGGGAGCTGGGAGATGATGTTGGGTGTTAAGTGGATGTGTGTGTGTTGGCGTGTGTGCATATGTGTGATCTCAGCGAGGGAAATGATGTATGTAGCGGGAATGACACTGCAAATCTGTCAAGACCTTGATTGCTGTCCAAATGAGCACACACACGCCAGCATGGGTCGCCCTATTTTGTTAAAGTCAAGTGCATTCAAGCAGGAGGGAATGAAAAGCTCCCCCCCCCCTCCTTTCATACTTGCCGTTTTTCAGGATTATCAAACATCACGGCGGCTCTGACAACCACAACTGTCAAGCAACAGATTTACATCCAACCCCATCACCCCATGCTTTTCTCGGAAAATGTCATTTCACATTTTCGTCTGGGTTCAAATTCGAGTCAGCGCAGCGAGATAATCTGCGGATTTTGACGTGTATTGACAACACTCTCTGCCCACGTCTCCTGGTCTGTCTCTCTTCTATACCCTCCTATCTTCTCTCGCCCTTGCCCTCTTAACCTCTCCGCCCTCCCCTCTTGCACCCCACACTTCTTCTCTCCCCATCCCTTCCCTCCTCCCGCCTTACTATCATCTCTCCCTCTTCCCGACCTGTCAGGATGATTTCAGGCTTGTTGCGTCTGGCCTGACTTAGTGTGGTACGATTGAAGCAGTAATTACAACAGTCTCTGAATAGCTTTTCCTCCCACGGAAAACCCTCGCTACCTATCATCCACAGGCTTAACCCTGCTCTCCATGCTGACATGCAGGGGGCCAGACAACAGTCTTGTGTAGAAAACCATTAACCCACAATTAAATTACAATCACCATAACAAAGGACGGATGACATTTAAATCCACCAATCGAGGAGGGATTAGGAGCAAAGAGCACTTCTCTTGGGATACATTATCGTCTAAATATGACAGTGTGGATAAAGGAAATGTGAATTAATCAAACATTACACAGTATCTACCAGTGGGGCAGTTTTTACCACTGGGTAGACTTATCTGCTCTACAAGTTAAGCCAAGGTGTATTACAGGGTGTGCATAGGTAAGCTCAGGTACAAAAGGAAAGGAAAGTGTTGCTTGTGCTCTTTTTCACCTCTTTATGTGAGACATTAATGATAGGCTGTAGTTCGCTGGTTGGATGTTCTCATATCACAGCTAAAACAGGATTCAGAAGGAGATGAGGCGAGGAACAGAGACGCTGGATAACAGAGCTCACAGCAATTTTGTCTGGCAGCATTACAGAGAACTTGCAATGGAAAAATAATGGCAAAATATGAAGCCCCTGGGTTAGAAAAAGTGGCTCCTGTAGCAACAGCTGGGCACTACGCCAAAAATACATACCTTAAATTATACATTAAACTCAGCTGTTAAATTGTCCGTCACATTGGGCTGAAAGATATTAAAACTGTTACTGTTACTTTTGATTTTTTTTTTTTAGCGTCATTTTCACTTATTTTAGGAACCAGTATTGGGAGAAATTTAACTCTATAATAACTCTTTTAGGCCACAACACTTGACGTGACAGATTGAACAAGATGACAAGAGTCCACAGCCATGCTAGCACTTCTGTGCAGCTGTACTTAGGCGTACTGTTGCTTTGAGCTAAATGCTAACAAGCTCCCATTAACATACCATGTTCACGATTTTAATTTAGTTTAGCACTAAATACAAATTACAGCCGCTGATGGGAATGTTTTGCTGATATACGGTAAAAAAGAAAAGTAACGTAATGGACAAGCAAAAGTGCAGGTAAAGCAAAAAAATAAATATGTGCTCTGAGTTTGTCACATCACAGAAAAGTGCGTACAGTAGATAACCAACTGAGCAACAGAGTCAACCAACCAAATTCTACACTGACACTATAGAGACAAACAATCAACATTCACTGTTACTGACATGTAATCATCTGCAGCTATACAAGTGAAAGCAAATAGTCTGAAAACATCACGGTTCCTACATTTTAGTAGGTTGTAAGTTGTAGCAAACAAGCCCGCAAATCACATGTTGACACAACAGTGACATTTGGCTGACTAGATGGTTATCAAAACACAAAAAAATTGATGAGCTGAATCAGTCATCAGGGCTGAGGACCTCCTACATGGCCACTAAAGGATGTGCAGTGTCACCTGAAAGCCCTGTGAGGTGAAATGCCTGCTCAACATTTGGCTCTGACACAGCAGAATGATGTCGGCCTTCAGTCGAGTATCAAGGTTGTGCTGAAATGAAAGCAATTTGATATAGCCAGAGAGGAGAATGAGGAAATGAGATTGATGTTGTGAGGAGAATGAGTAGGCGGTGGGATGCGAAAAGGAAGTCATTGGAGGTAGAAAGCTGCATAGTTGGTGTTTTATGCTGAAATGGCACTCAAGCCTTAACACGATACGAAAGAGATTGCTTTTTCTTAAAGAGAGTGGACCCGACACTGGTAAAGGAGGAGGGATGAGAGGGCAGTTTAACCACAGGGACAATAGAGATAGCGTGAACTACTTTATAAACGCATATGACACTTACTTCATGGGTTTAAAGAGAGCCTGGCCGTAGTTCTGGAAGGTCATGATGAGCTTGAGCTGAGTGCCTCCAGACTTCATTGCTGTTGAAGTGAAACAGACAACATAGCCATTAACAACACATTATCTGTACGGCACCATGAATATTTGTTATAAGATATGGTTTAAGTTAAACCAGAGAAATGAGCTGTAGTTATGGGCTTATAGTTTGTGCTTTGACACAAATTGTCCCACCAGAGTTTACTTTTAAATACACAAAAATCGGCCCATTTGACAAGCTAGATGTTAGCTAGTGGTGTTAGCCAGTTAGCCTAGCTGATATCATAAAATTCAAACAAGCCAAACTATGGTTTTTAGGTAACCTAGGTGGGTTGCTAACTGTCAGACATCATAATGAACGACTGAAAAAAACATTCATAGCCTTCATTTCTTTCTTTTTTTTGCTGGTGTTAAACTTTTGCCCGTTTAATTCTGCAACTTAGCCATTTTGCATGTGCCTGTACTTTAGTTATTAAGTTTTTTTTTTTACCTCCAAATAAGATAAAAAATTATTAGCCTATAAAATATGAGAAAAATACTGAAAATAGACCAGCATAAATTCCCAAAATCCAGTGTGATGATTCTGAATTATTTTGTCCAACCAGCTGTTCAGCACCTGTATACGAAACATAAACATGACAGCTCCCCGAAAGTGTAGCCAAAACATCTCAGTCGCCTCCTGCATGTTAGTGTTTGAGACATGGGCTAAACTAAAAAATCAAAGAACATGTCAAATAAAGTTTTACCAAATATTTTTTCTGTCATTTTAGGTATTTCTTATTACATCAATGCATGTTCAAGTGTATGTTTTTTTTATGCTTTGACATCATGACTGACAGCGTTATGTGTCAATCAAGTGCCTGCGATGAATGGTGCTGCTGGTGACTGGTCGAACAGTGTGAACTTGATACTGCCAAGATTGCTACTGCACAGACAAATGACGTCACCAGTGCAAGATGACAGCGGCCGTACCCGGTATATTTTGGCTTCACTTTCCTATAGTCGGAGGAAGTGAAGACGTGTTGTCCATCTTTATGCACAGTCACTGGCTCAGACAAGTTAATATTAGACAACTCTGCCAAATAAATGACTTAAATTGATAAGCTGTTATTGTGGCTTTGCCTATTACTTGAAAATCCTTCTTAATCGATAGAGTCCAAGCAGCTGACACATGCTTAAACTGTAGTCAAGGTTCATCATTTCAACTGTTTACTGAAAAACTTTCTCCCCCAAGAATACAAAAGACCCACTGTAGGAAAATAGATAAATAACAAGCTAAGCATTGGGGTTGGGTGATAGGATGGTAGGCCAATAGGATATACTGTGTGGCAATACCATTTCTTCTGCAGGAGCTATTCGTGGCTATGTAGCAAACCAAGGCTGAATTCTCGCCTGACCTTGTGAATCCAGCTGCCTCGCAAGGTAACATGATTTGGGCAGAAACGGAGCAGGAGCGTGACGTCATAAATGCAGACCTGTATCACTTGAATTTTTGTTCTCAGGAACCTTAAAGCTACTATTTTTAAGGAATTTTACTGTTTTCAGTCTTTTGTTTTTGACTCAAGTGTTGTCTGGCGAGGCAGCTGTTTTTCTCTTTGTTTGTATAAACTTCTAAATAAAAGAAGAGAAGAATCAAATGTGATGAAGTACAGCATGGTTATTTTAAACCAATTCTTGAGTGAATTTACAGAACAATTATTGTATCATGATATGTACTCTTATCGTGATATAAAATTACATATACTGTGATAGATTTTGGCCATACCGCCCTCCCCAACAACACATGATAAGAATGCTAAGCACGGTCAGAGACTAATATGCTCACAAGGCTTCAAAACTTCATCTAAATTAAGTAACAAGCACAGATACATTAGAATACATATTAACTAACCAGACGTGTGTGGACCAGTAATATCATAGAAGAAAATACAGAAAGCTCAGCCATAAAGACTAACCATGAGTCCAAACACATAATAAAATAGGACTTGACTGAAACCGATTTGATTTCACATTTTAGAGACATGTCATTGTACACCTGAAGCCTGAAATCATGTTGTTGAAGCATACTGTTGTGGATTTGAGCTTTTATATGTGCACAGATGTGTGTTTGTGAGTCTCTGTGTGTTTGTGTGTGTGTTCTTGTGCTCTGAAAGGACCGAGCACTGATGTCACAGTGTTTGTTTGATGGGAAGGGAGAGTGAGGGGGTGAAGGACAGCCAGTGCTCGCCCGGCGCTCTCTGTTCCTCCGCTGTTTACTCTCTCTCTGTGTATTCTCCGGAGGGTCCATCTCTATCTCCCTCTGCCTCTTTGTGTTTCTATTCATCCTCCTATCCTTCATGTTTTCTCCCTTTTTGTACATGATAATGCAGTCTAAAGGCACTCGTGGGACTGGGCTCAGAGCTGGGGCGAGGACTATACAGGGCTAAAATACAGCAAAATTCACTAAAAAGAGCAAAGCAGCCACCGTGCCTGTTCTTTCTTGAGCAGATCGATTGAGAGCTGTGTTTTGGTGGCCTTTCGCCAAAGAACAACCTTTCTCAATCAATGCTCTCATTTATTTTTACATATGGGAATCATGAGGACAAGAAAAATGTTTACAGAGGAAGAAATTACAAGTGAAAGGATCAATGTCTGCCTCAGCTCACCTGCTTCTGTGTGAGGAGCGTTTCTGTGGATGTGAGGAGGCATTTTAAATAAAGGAAAAGCTAACTGTAATTGATAGGAACTGTATTTCAACCTCCACTCACAGTAAGCAAACCATATTTGTGGAGACTTCATGTTTACGTCTGTCTCTTTGGTCTCATCAAAGTGACAGACTTTCACTGTCATCTGTAATAAAATTCATCCTATCTGCTGCTTTCGCACGCTATGTCCTCATTGATGAGCGCTGCTCAAAAGAAGTTGTAGCGTATAATACATCCGAGCACTCCTATCCTTGAGTTTAGATAATGACCGACTGCTATTGGCTTCTATTGGTATTCTGCCCCAGGCCTGTGTTAAGGCTCTGTAATTACAGAGCCACCATGTATTTAGCTGGCTAGAGACGCTGAGAACTGCTTCCTCTATCCACCCAGCCTGAGAGACGGAAAGCAAGAGGGAGAAAATCAGAAACATCTCGAGTAGAAAGAAAGAAAGAAATTCTTCCTTTAAGTGACCAGGCAGGGATGCTAGTTTTACACACAGCCAATCCAACTCGCAGATAAGTATTTAATCTTAAGCTAAAGGCCAGTAACGGTTTTGTCATTGGCAGACCAACCTGAAATCTGCAATCACTTTTCACAGCGAGCACAAGATGGGCGACCTTGAGTCGACAAGCACTCTTGGAATGTGGGAGCTGGACTGAGCCAAAAAAGGAAGACAATCCCCCAGAAAAGAAGAAAAAAAAGCAGAGATAGATTCCATATAACGGCCCCAGCGTGGATTATCGCCTCTGTCAGGTATCTACTTGCAGCGCAGGTTTTCTGCAGAAAGCTGAATTCACAGTGCACGTGCCAATCAAATAAAAAGCCACAGCGTTTGATTTGAATCAAACCGGGATGTGTAGCTGTGCGATTTGCATAGAGACCAGGTGATCTCACATATTCTGCTGTGACGCTTTGTGGGAATACACGAGGGGAGATCGCAATGTCTGATAATTCCCTCAGCCTAGTGAAGAAGGAGTAGTGAGCAGGCCGAGCAGATTCTGCGCTGACGTACGATAGCCTGCAGCTGACTTCCATCTCCATGCATACTGTGTGCTTGAGTGTGTGTTCATGGCGTCAGTGCCTGTGGCAACGAGGGGCACAGTTGTCCATTACTTAACAGCACCTCCTCTCACTCTTAACATGTAGACATACATTAGAGGCACACATTCCTCTTAAGCTTCCTGTTACACTGACACTCAGTGTTACCAGATTGGGCTGTTTTACACCCAGTTTGGCTGGTAATTTTTGTACCATTTGAACTGTTTTCCCCTGACAACAACTTATAGATACAAACCAGTCAGCCCTTTCTCCTCTCCAGCTATCAAGATTAGGCCTGACTGTCATTTTAGTTAGAAACACCCAGAAACTTCTCCTTTTCAAATGTTACAAAGTCACGGCGCTCTCATAGAAGCCTTGTAACGCTTATGTTTACATAAGTGATGGCTTTTTACATTTAATATTACCTTATTAACCCTGATTTAAATACTGTTCACCTAATTAAACTAATAAAACACCAGAGCAGAGGTGTGTCATGTGAACACTTCAGTTTTGCTTGTTCACTTCTATTCAGCTGCAGAACACAAAATATATCATGGAGAATCTGAGGGGGCATATTTCTTCTTAGCACCACAGGACAAATCCAATAATGTCCATTATCAGTATGCTACACTACCATCAAGATAAAAGGTTCACTGTTGTCTGGTTGCAGGTATTTGGGACTATTATCTGTGTTATTCTATGAAAAAAAAATGTACAAAATACGATCACACACACCCCATTTTAGACTTTGAAATACCTAGTATTATTTCACATATGCACAATGCTGGACAAAAAAATCCTCTTCTAAATTATAAATTAAAAATTAGGCTACTTTTATGACAGTAGGGTGGGTTTGAAGCTCTGATTGGGCTGCTTGGCATCAGTAAAATGTGGCAACACTGCTGGTTGTCATATAGCAGACTATTTAAACTGAACTTTGGCCTCTGCACAGCACACAGAGACACACAGACAAGGCAGCACAGAGTTTACCCATGAGCTAAATATCTGTTTCCTAAAAGCTTCTTTATCACGGGTCGCAAATGATGAGCTAGATACTAGAAAGGTGTGTAAACTATTCAACCTCCAGCTAGTGTCCTGTGGCAATAATAGCTCTCATTTTGATCCTCCTTATACCTGAACACACCCTGAAAATATATGTAATGATGATGTGTATCCACTTAAAAAAGTGCAAACTGTTTTCTGCAGTATCAGCTCAGTGTCAGTGCAATTTTGATCCTCCATCTGTGCAGTGCAGCCCTCCTGCGGGCTACTTTTGCCATCCAGTCACCCCCTCTAGTTTTTCATGACTCACCCACGCTGGTGATCCTCTGGGTGACCAGGTCCTTCAGGAGAGCGTCGATGACCGGGTTGTGTCTGGAGTACAGCTCATATCGATTAATCCCAACATGGAAGCGGAGCCAGTTGGGGTAGGAATCAGATGTCAGCTCCCCTGTTGGGCTAAACTCATCTACGTTGCCTTCATTATTCCTGTGAGAGGAGAGGAAAAGGGGGTAAAAGGTAAAGAGGACTTTTGTGTAAACAGTGACAGGTGTTGTGCAACAGACCATGCAGAATTACAATAATGTGATTGCACAGAGCTATAAGCTCTTGTTTGTTTTGATCAAATGAGTAGATGTTGATGTAAAGCTTTTGTTGCATTAGATTTGAAGTGACTTTATGAGCTTTACCATGCCTGATCCTCTGCAGCTTTGGGGTCAAATCTAATGTCCGTGTTGACGTTGAAAAGCGTGTCCTCGTCTGTCAGAGGTGGCAGGAATCTTTTATATAAGGGATGCTCATAGAGAGCCGACAACCTTGAACCTTTAACCGGCATGTTTTTGGTCACCGTGGCGTCCTGGATGAACTGTCTCTTCCTGTCACCACGCTGCCCGAGATGCTCAAGCCTCCTGAGAGCCTGCGTTTTGTCGCCTGTAACCGGGATCCTTTCCAGGGAGTGGGAGGAAACATTGGAGCTGGGCTCGTTGCTGAAGTCCTGGAGGATCCGCAGCGTGTGCTTGTCAGGCCAGCTCTGCTTCACCCAGCTCTGAGGCTCCTCGCTCGGCGTGTGGGAGCACGAGCAGCCGCTGTTGCCGTGCCTCTCCAGCTTCGGTAACAAGTCTATCATTATGTGCATGGAGCATGCGATAAGGAACACCATGAGGATCAAAACCCGGAATTTGCGCAGGAGGATCATCTTCATGGTCTCCCGTTTGAGCAGATGTGAGTATTTACTGCAAATGATCAGCACGCAGATGAACAGGCTGACTACATCGCTGATGATGTTTATTAGACTGGACGCCAATCTAATGAAATATACATTAAACACGTAAGAGCCATCTTCACTTGCCGTCTTGAGTAAAGGATTCAGTGTTCAGCCTTTGTATTTTCAACATCAGAGTCCTGCTTTGTGCGCGCGGGGAGTCCGGGGGATTTCAGAAGCGCAAAATCATCCGCAAGCGTCCAGGTAAAACACGCTGAGTCGGTTCAGACCATCGGTCGATTTGCGCAAGCCACATCCTCTTCACACTTCCTCTCTACTGTCGACCACCAAATATTTCAGGAGGAGCAGCGGACAAGTGAGTAGGATCCAAAAGCAGCTGTGATAAATGATCCGTTAAACGTGCGTGTCCAAGAGGTTCGAGGGCGCGCATCGGTCTCACCATCCAACCTCGATCCTGTGCGGGCAGAGAGCAGCCGTGGATCAGCTGGGACTGGAGGAAAAACGTACGGCGAAGTGCAAGCTCTTCACATTTTAAACGCTTTTCGGGAAAGTCCCCGAAAAGTAGTATGTGTTCTCATCCACCTCGGCGATCCGGGATGCGTAAATTCTGTCACATCGAGTCCCGACTTAATCACCCGAGGCGAGCCAACGGAACCACTCGCACAGGTAACAGGAGACAGAGATCCTCCCGCAGGGGCCAGGCAACCTCTAGGAGTAAAAGCGGGATAGGAGATTGCACCTCTTGTAGCATGTGTGAATCTGGGTGGGTGTGTTAAATATGATGATGAAGCCAGGACTAGATCCAGCCTTTGCGCAGCGTCACTGTGCGCAGATTGGCTAAGGGGGAGAGAGGGAGAGGGATAGCGAGAGAGACGCAGCTACCATGTGAAGCATATAACTGCTCGTCTGTATTCCTCTTGGAATAAATCCTCCCTGCACATCCCGGCTGCGCAAGAAGAGGGCGTCTTTCCACTGGCCAATATTAAGCCTGGTAGCAAAGCGTGGCTTCTCTCTTTTTTTTTTTTTTTGGTCGGAAATTCATCTCTTGGAATCCCTCTGAAATGTCTCCTCCGAGACGGCAGTCAATCCATCGATGATACATTAGACAGGCCTATTAGAGCGCTCATCAGTCTGAGGATCCAGTTCCATCCTGCACTGCTGCCACTCAGCACCAATCACATCTTCAATAATGTTTAAAGGCCGCATGAAATGAAAACCACAAAGCACCAAGAAGGACAGAACTTAAACCAACTCCAGGCTTTTTTTCCCCTCCACCACCTCTAACCTACATACCACATGAAACATCAAACCTGCCATACAAACCAAACTCCCCAGTGTCCAGACAGCAGAGCACATTCAGACCCTTAGGGAAGCCCAAACACCCCCCACAACAAATATTATTATTTCTATTATCTTGTATATTTACAAAGAGCCTATGACAAATAAACACAAACGATTTAACTGACACACAATAACGCTCTAGTGTGGAGATAGATTTGTCCCAATATTATTTGTGTGAGGAGGTCAATAATCCTTGTGTACATGTGTAGTCTGTAAATATAAAACACCTTACACGAAAAAACAAAAACAAACAAACATTCATCCGTTATCTGGGGCTGGGTCATCAAAGCACCCCAGCAACGCTTTCCAGCTCCTCCTGGGGCATCCCGAGGTGTTCCCAGGCCAGATGAGATATGTAAACCCTCCAGTGTGTTTTGGGTCTGCCCCAGGGGCCTCCTACCTGTGGGACATGCCTGGAACACCTCCAACGGGAGGCGCCCACCCCAACTGACACCTTATGCCACGAAGGAGCAGCGGCTCTACTCCGAGCTCCAGCCACCCCACAGAGGAAACTCATTTCGGCCGCTTGTACATGCAATTCATTTGGTCACTACTCAGAGCTCATGACCATAGACGAGGGTTGGGACATAGATAGTCTAATAAACCGAAAGCTTCGATTTTGATTTGATTCAATGTTTTTTGTTGTTGTTTTTATTTATTTATTTATTTATTTATTTGAAAATTGCAAATATTGACTGGATAAAAAATAATAATGACAAATTAAGAAAATAATTTAAAAGAGTGTGCATAAAATGAAAATCCACAAGGGTTAAAATTGAGATTCAGAAATAAAAACTGTATTCGCAGATATCTGTTCGAAAGTTGTAAATGTTAGGAAGATATTCACAACTGCTGTCCATTTATTTGTAAATTAATTAAATGCACTCAGTTTTTTTTTTGTGTTGAATTTGTGTATTTTCAGATCCGTTTTATATTTTAAAATAGTTTTTTGAGTTTACAAATCTTATTTTCTTTTTGTGGAACTCATTTTTTTTGTTTACAGATTACACATTGACACACGGATTGAAGATCTGTTCACACAAATAATATTGAGACAAATCTACCTCCATATTCGCATGCTCTGACTGTGATGATCACTCACTGATGAACTAGATGGACTAGAGGTGGTACGCCTTCTACAGACCAACCGTTAGCACTTAATATATAGTTAATTTTCCTTTATGTTTGGCTTTTTTGAATGTTGCTTATACAAAGATCCACCACTGCTATTCATTGCACTAATGTTTCTTTTTTACGGCTAATTGCCACGGCATTATGGCTGCATCCACGGTGGCTGTAAACAGGCAGGAGAGGCCGGGCGATAAACAGCCTGCATTTCATAGTATGGCATATATGCATGAGTAAGTGATCATGCTGTCTGTGATTACCTCCCTAGATTAGTTTATAATTAAAAAGAGCCCAGAGAGAGAGAGAAAGAGAGAGAGAGAGAGAGAAGGAGGGAGAGGGAAATGGAGATGGTGGTGGCTCTTGTACTAACACAGAATAGATTTATAAGACAGAAGAGTGGAGATGGCTTAAGATAGGCTCAGTGGGGGGATTTACCCAGTGGAACAAAACATTAGTTGTGAATGTTAATGAAGCTGATATAGAAGCAAAATTAAAACAGCAGCATAGAGGTCTTTGCTAATCTGAAGCTGTATATGTGTGTGTGTTGTGGCACAGTAAGTGGGAGGTGATTGGTTTACTCCGGGAAGAAGCATCAAGTGTCAAGCTAACAATAGATTCAGCTTCACCGCATTGACTTTTGTATTAGACGTAGAGAAAACATTGTATTTCTGCTGGAGGAAGTATTCCCCTAAATGACTGTGTAATAGGGGGTTTACATACTTAAGAAACACTGACCACTGACATTTCAGGGCCCTTTAACAGTGACTAATTCCCAACAAAGCAAAAAGGTCCATCAGATCGCCTCCTCTGGTGTTTGATGTCAGTGATAGCGCAAGCATGGAAAGACAAAGTGATGCTTGTTGCCTGTCCAGATCTCAAGCCAGCCACTGTAGCCTGTGGCCTACTAGCCTGAGGTGAAGCAAGCAGAGATGAATGTGTATTGATGTCAGTCAGACATGGATCACAGCAGTCGATGGGTCAATGGTTCCTCACAAGGCCTGTCTTGTGCAATTGTAGCCGAGCTTTTCAGCATCAACGGGATTCTCTCGCTCTCGGGCTGTTGGGCTGATACGTCAACACTTTTTTTTTTTTTTTTTTAACTCTCATTTTATATGCTGTCAAATGACATTAGCGCTTCAGATCTGGTAATAGAAGCGGACTGTTGTGAGATGACAATTTGCAACTCCAAATTAATAATCTCACTCTATTACTGGGCAGGAATGCAAGCCGTCGTGACAAAGTGCGGTGCAAGAAAACAACAAATCCGCAGACAAAAGGATCCAACTCTGGGATTACCAGTGTCAAATTCCACCCTTTGAGCACAACATTTCTGTTTTCTATGACCAAGCCTTTTTTTTTTGACAGAGTTCTGTCTGATTGCAATCTGTGACATAACAGCCTGATTATGAAACACCATCCTCCGATATCATATGTGACAACAGTATTAAGAGCACCTAGACGTTGCACAGACAAGATAAGGCAGAAGAGGAGAAGGAGGAGGAGGAGGAGGAGGAGGGCAGGGCATCCTAACAGATAGCTGACTACAGCACAGGTCGTAAATACACAAGATTTATGTCCTCTACACTTCACAGTGTCTCTCAGTGAGATAGCACAGGGGGATTGCAAGATAGCACTATCCGTGTTCCTATCTGCACCATCATGGTGAAGGGTGAGCTTTGCTACTGTACAAAGTCTGCCAAATAGATTCAGGCAAGAGGTAATGCAAGTCAACATGAAAAATGACGTTTTTATTTTGTTGGCTGATATTCCACATCATAGCATACCTCTATTTAGTGTAAAAAATGAATGAGAAACTGTTTTGTGGCTCTAGATCAAAATATTATTATTTTTTATCTTGTTGCTGGATGTCTTGTTTACTGGATTTTTTAAAATCTATATTGGTGACTTCGTGACCTAGGTTACTAGTACAAACACTTTGGTTACATTAGTCACAGCTCATTCCTTTGGAAGAATCAGGAAGTGACAGTATGGTGCAGTTAAAAACTAGAATAACCTCCTTATGGTTGTACGCCTCTGTGAATCACTCAAGAAGCAGTTTACATCCTTGTTTACCCCGGCTCATATGTATCCATGACAGCTGCGTCAAATATGGATGTTGCTGCAAAGAAGTTACATGTTCTAAAATGTGTATGCTTCACACACATCTTCAACCCAGCAGCACAGAAGATCTGTACAATCAGCACAATTTCAAGGTGGACACCCAAGATTGGTGTCACCGAGTCAGTATCTGACCAAACGTCTCCCCTTCTGTTCCTGAGCTTCAAGGTTGAATAATGGACAGAAAAGTCTTTTCTCATATCTTACAATGTTGCAGTGAAGTTGACCTTTGACACTTTAGATATAAATTGTCATCAATTTATCATTTTATCCTGGAATTTAGAGTTATGGCCAAAAACAGTTGTTGTTTTTTTTTTGAGGTCACAGTGACCTTTGACCACCAAAATCTAATCAGTTCATGGTTGAGTCCAAGTGGACGTTTGTGCCAGATTTGAGAAAATTCCCCCAAGACATTCTTGAGAGATCATGTTCCTGAGAATGAGACAGACACAAAAACACTGTTTGTTTTACATGACACTGCATTACTCAGCGTTTTTACTGATTTACATCACCAGGTCTGTTTTATTTGGAGAGGTAGAGACCTCTGTGGATAAGTCTAACGCCTGGATCTTAAGTTATCAGCGAAAAAAGGTGAGCACACAGAAGCAGGTGCTAGGCTAGCAGCCCGTTTCAGACATGCCAAACGGTGTCAGAGAAACACTAATTTGTATGCATAAAACAAGGCCTGAAACAGGCTTGCGCCAATTCCAAAAGTTGTGATGTATCAAAACAAACTTGATGGGAGACCCATGTTTACGAACATTTTCGAGACGGGAAATTGCTGACATAGATGGTGAGGTGGAAGCCTGAGTTGAGAAACTGTAGAATACTTTTTGGTGCACACCATTTTTGGCTTTTGTTCGTATGTACATTTTTAGTATGCATCCAACAGATTGTTTTATAAATGAGACCCAAGGACAAAACCTCTGTGCCAAATTCACCTACCGCTAAAAGCCTCCTGAACAATAAACATTGCATGAACATGAGAAGTTTCAGCTGGTTGCAATCTGCAATCTTCAACGTTAGATGCCACTAAATTCCCCTAAATGTTACCCACTTTTCCTTTCTCATCCTGTTTCAAGCAGGAGTGTACTACAACGTTACATGGATGTGTGTTTTTTTTCATGGAAGTGTATTAGAACAAAAATATGCAGCTAATCTGATTTATTATCATGAGTTGTGATTTTTTTGCAGAAGTTGTAACCATAGCAGCATTGGGCAAATTTTAAAAAATGAACATGAAGTTAAAATGTGAAATATAAAAGTCACCCTGAAGCTACATGGAAGTAAAATGCTGACAGCTGTTTAGTATTGTGAGAAAAGAAAGTAGATGCAGGTTGAACGGCGTTCTGAGGCACAGACCTCTCTGCCTCACATCCCCCCACTGTTTCTGCCATTCATACATCCCTCTGTATCGCCAGCGTTCCATATGTATTGTCTGAGTAAATTCATTTGTCTGAATTCGCCCTTGGCGTGACCAGGGCTGAGTGGGGAACAAGACTAATTTCCATCCCAGAGCAGAGCCGCACTCACTGCATCTGATACGGCACATTTGAATGGATATTACAGATAACAATGCCCTCTGTTGGCCCCAATAAGCCTCACGCCGCTCTCTGCTGCTCCTCCGTCTCCTCGACCCTCCTCCTCCTCTTTCAGCCCCCTCCTCACCTCCATTTACAGTTGCTCGGTTCAGAAACCAGATGTGTAAACACACACATTTAAACTGGCACGATAATCACTTCTGTAAAAACATCCACAATCACAGGAGACCTGGTGACATTTTGAAATGTTTGTTTCTGAATTGCTCTCACCCTAAGAGGCTGGTCTTTTATTTTCTGCATGGCTTTTCTTGATACTGTTTGTATTCTTTTGTTATCCCTTTTCATCTATTTCTTTATAACGTTTGAATGAATGATGCGCCTTTTGTTTACACAATTATCACTTGTGGGTGTCAGCACAAAGCAAGGTTGACATTCTGCTTGATTGCATATTAGGGACGTGTGAGAGAGATGTGCGTTCTCTTTGTGATCATTACTTTGTTCTTACTTACAGAAGGATGGAAGTTCTTGATAAAAATAATTGGCATCTCATTTAGATGAAATGTAATATTCACAGAGAATTCATTGTTCCTCGAGATGATGCCCGAGGGTTTAAAAAACACATCTTGGCAGCTCTTTACAGATCAGTAGTTCTACACCAGTAATGTGTGTATCTGCAAAATGTACAATGTATTCCTTCATGAATAATTATGATAAAACAGTAAATTAAAGTGGGCTGTTTTGGTCTCATTAGTATAATCACAGTCGGTAAGTGGACAACTAAAGCTACCTTTAGCACAAATCTTATATCAGCGCAATGTAAATAGTGCAAAAAATTTCACAAAACAATAAGTAAAAACTAAAAAATGTAAAAAATAAAATCATATAAAGGGCAGAAAAACACCCGTGAACTATCATGATTATTAGCATTATGCTAGCTGCTCGATAAGGCTGTACTTCGGCATAGTGGTGCTACTGTATGAGCAAAGCAACAATGACAATGCTAACATGCTGATGTTTAGCTGGTATAGTGTTTACCATGTACGTCTTACTTTAGCATGTTAGCATGATACTGTTTGCTAATTAGTACAAAACACAATGTACAGCTGAGGCTAATGGTAGTGTCATTAGTTTAGCGGGGACTTTGATCAAAAACAAAAGTGTAGCACAAACTGTTGATGCCATTAAATGACAAGTTAAGAAATCATCAAAGTGATTATACTTCATACTTAAATGGATTGAAATGTCTGATCTGAATTTCATGGAAATCCATCCGATGGTTGTAAAGACATTTCACTCAGAACCATAAATGTCAACCACATGGTGCCACCACAGTCATTAAAGGAGTACTTCACCCACAAATTGACCATTTGTAAATCAATTAGTAATGCCGTGTTACCTTGTCTTGGGATATTGATTAATTGATTGACTAATTGGGGACCACTCTTTACAACAGCAAACTATCATGTCTATATATCTAATTATATTAACACTTTTCTAAAAAAAAAAAAAACCCAACGACTTAGTATTCCATTCCACTTTCATCCACTTATCTGTAAT
>JAPZEB010000014.1:19496926-19512040 GCA_029783705.1 Chaetodon striatus | reverse complement strand
TGTTTTACACCATGTGCAATGTTGTGGTGGAAAACAAACAAAAGTCATGGATAGAGAAACACTTTTCTAACACAAAGCACGCTCGGAGAATGGCTGAAACGTGGTGACAACAGACAAATCAACATAACAAAGGCTGTTGCACTGAGACCTATTGCAAGTGCTGAAAGAAATGAGGTGAGATATTAAATATGCTTGGTTATCTTTGCAGTTTTCACCTAAAACACCACAATATGCACACAATTTTTTATAAAAGCTGCCATGAAATGAGGCATTTTAGACCACAACAAACCCTCAAAACCTGCAAAATACTTGAGGGTCTGGCTAATTTTACGTGTAAGGGAGACAGCCAACACGTACTGAATTCTCCAAAGCACAACAGAGGCAGCAGATCAATGTAAATTACACCCATGTAAGAAGATCACTTATTAGGTCTCCTTTGCAATAAGTCTTTGTCACAGAATGCATCACTGGACTGGACAGAATCTGTATTTGTCTCAGTGTGAGCTACAGCTCTCTATATGAGGACAGCTGTCAAGGTCTTACATAAAGGAGAAGGATAGGGTGATCGGGGAGAGAGGAAAGGATAAGAAGGAATGAGGAGGATGAGGATGAGTGGCTGATGTCCAATTTCTCTCTTCACAATTCTATATACAGCACTTTAAAAAAAAAAAGGGAAGTAGGAGAAGATGTGGAGAAAGATGGAGAGTGAGGAAAAGGAAAAAATAAAAATAAAGAAGGTGACAGGGAGTGTGACAGAGAGGGAGTCGGTTTAATTGCTTCGACAACCTTACCAGCCGGGTTTAAAACAGGAGCTGGGAGGAGACACTGAGAGGCTGATGGGGACAGAACAAGGCCCAGTAATCTACCAGAGGAGCTCCTATTATCTGCCGTGCTGTCTCGGAGGCGAGAGCCCGATCCCCGGGGTACAGCTTGTGCCTCTCGTCAGACACACACATGCAGGTAAACCCACAACTACACACAGGGAAACGACACGGATAATCTGACAAGCAGAGAGACACACGTGCAACCATGCACACAGACAGGTAGACGTGTAGACAGTCAGTGCGAGGCGGCAAGACAGGCAGGAGGGCAGGTCGGCTACGCTCAGGCACCCAATGTCCCCGAGCAGCTAGAGATATTGCTGCTCCACTGAACAGCATAATGACAGTCTCTTCTACTTCACATGGGCCGGCCGATGTGAAAATCTACTCATAGTCGTTCTTTGCTTCAATTTCATCAGGAGAATACACTGTGGCGGGGCCCCGAGAGGAACAAATATGGGAGTAAATGACTGCTGGGCTTAAGGAGGGTGAAGTTTTTTTGGCTAAGTAAACTGATTCGAGGGCAGGTTACTTCAGGTTGTGTCTACATTAGAGTAAATGAACAGGAGTGTGCAGTTCCTGTGTGTGAGCGGTAACGCTGGCAGCAGTGGAGATAAAATGTGTGCGAGGGTTTGTGCAGTGCAGATATATCTTCAGATGAGACCCATGGGAAGCTTAGAGGAGAGAAGGGGTCCTCTCTTGAGGTCCACACAGGAAACAACATTTCTTGTTAGCCGCTGCTACGGCCACTTTGTCAAACCAGCTCAAAAGGTTTGAATTATAGCTCCGGATTCCCGCTGTACTCCATCTTCCACATGCACAACTACACACTCACATTTAGTCCCCCTCTCAATCAGTCACTCCTCATTTCGTTATCCAGATGATTCACAAGGAAATTATATCATCTGGCGCAATGATGCAGACTCCGGAGTGTGATAGCGTGTTTTATTTGGTCTGATAGGATGGCAATTAGCCACGTAATGGATGGGCAGCCTATCATACAAGGCTAATTAAACAAGCATTCACGCTACAGTAATCAGGTTTTTAGTTCATCCAGCCGGTTTTGGTTCAAGGTGCAGAAAGTCTTGGACTCTACAGGGTGCCATGTTCATTTTTTTTTTTTATCATGTTTTTACTTACTTTTTATTCATTTTACCAACACCGCAGCTGTATGTGGTTTGAATTATTCTCCTCTCCCCCCCTATGGTAATTTCTGTGTTTACCTGTATATTTGCTTACATGGTGTGTTTCTTGGAAGGAAAGTGTGTACTTGTGAAATAACTGAAGAGCTGTGAAAGGAATCAATTAGGCTGTAACCACAGATAGGTGAATGTTACTTTTTCTTTTTTTCTTTGCTTTGTTTGAATAAAAAGAAATTCTGTGCACAATGCCTGAAGGCCTTTATTTTTCATTTTCAAGATTGCATAGTGGCTATTGTGGTTTTTAAATTACAGTAGTTGCAGGATAGTGTTTTTTTTTTTTTTTTTGCGCAGCACAGACTCAAACTTTTAATGCACTATTCATTAATGTGCTTCTTCAGCAGATAGTGCGGTGAAGATAACCTCAGTCACTCACAGCTATGCCTCCTCTCCTTTTGGGAGGGAACCGAAAAAGACAAGAAAGCAATTATATCTCTACCACCACACTCATTTTCAGGTACTCTCTCTCCCTCTCTCTCTCTGTTCTCCCAGGCTGATGACAAATGGAGGAAGAGGAGCAGAGCTGCAGGTGCTGATGGTGTGTGTGATGGTGGTGGTGGTGATGGGGGTGGGCGGGGTGGAGATCATGCTTCATTTCAGCTCATGTTATGGTGGAGGAGCAGCGTTGACCACAAGTAGCGACAGTTTTTAGGGCTTTTAGCTGCCACTCCTCGCTCCTAAAATCAGACTAAATGGCTACATTTGAGAGTGATGCGACGACCGGCCGTACTCTGCGTCCGAGTGAGATCTTTTTCTGGGTGAGCTGCACTATTCTGCCCTGCAACTGACCCTGTAACTGAGTGTCTCTGTGCCCACAATAGACGTTAAAGGGTCTGTACAACCAAAATATAAAAAAAAGAAACATGTTTTTTCACTTATCTCTAATGTGATGGTCATACATATAAAGTAGTGTGGACAAACTGAAGTAAAAATTATTATTTTTTTGCTTCAAAAGCAGTTTATACTGTATATCACTGGCATTTGTTTTCAACTGTACACTCACAATATTTGGTCATAAGGCTGAACGATTATGGCCAAAATGCTAATCATAATCAATATTATGTCATGATTTTCTTTTTATCATAGTTATTCAATAATTTTAGGGCACACAATATTTTCATTGCACTTTTGCAGTACAGTACAGCTCTCACTTGCATCTCCTTGAAGCAAAATATAAATAAAATTGTACCAAGACTTATTACCCCAAATTAAATCAACAGAGCGTCGCTTTTACTTTCATCTTGTGCCACATTCCTGCTAATGAGAAAGAAATAAATAAAAACAAAAATAAGGTTCTTCTCCACCTGAATTCGGTGCACCTACTACAAGCAAAAATATAAATACATTTGTACCCAAAATATTGGTTAATTAAAACAAAATGTGCCAAGACTGCAAACTGTAACTGCATAAAAACAGTGTTAATTAGACACATATCTCTGGCCAAATGGATGTAAATGCATTAGTTATTTCAGTCTCTAAGAGCTGGATGGTTACATATCCACTGCTCTGTTTTTTTCTTTACAGCAGTTATTGTAATGTGACATGCTGCACAGCATCACTGTTACGAGCTGACGCCGGACAAGGAAGGGGACTCAGTATGGTAACATTAGTGATGTTTTTCTTCTTGGCCTTCATGGTACAAACTGCGATGTTTTTTCAGGTGAGTTATGTTTCTTTGAGGCGCAGACACAAGTCTTATACGCTCCTCGCATAGTACGATTTGTCCGAGTTTACTTCCAAACAACAGATGGCAAAGGGAGTTTAACGCATAGTTTTTGTTTTGCTCATCTGCAGTCGCAACATTCAGAAAGGGGAGAGACAGCTTTTCAAAAGGGGAAGCAGGCTGTGTAGTTTAGGAAGGCCTTGATCTGATAGACAGCAGAGTTTTCTAGGAGATGAGTATGCGTTTAAACCTCAATATAGTAGCTGATCATGTTCATATAACTGTGAGATTGCAATTAATATTCAATCACCTGAGCCCTATTTGGTCTAAACTGTAATGACTAAAAATGTTATTGTTCACCAACAGACACGGGCTGTACAGGTGATTTCATCGGTGCACTATGTGCAATATCCCTAAAAATAGTTTGTTACATCACTTCAGTGGCCACGCAGGCTGTTAATCATTGTTTGCTGTTGCTTAGCTCCATCTATGATTTCAGCATTTCCCACATTACACTGTGACTCTGTATGCTAGTTACTCTGGAGTCTTATTTGTCATCATCACATTTAAACCCAGTAAGGAGAGACAGCAAATGTCACCTTGCACCGGGATTGCAGGAGCTGTAGATGACTCAGCAGGTGTTAAAATAACATGAACGAAAAATAACAAATAGGAATCAGTGCTAACATTGGAAAGCTAGCTAACTAGCTGCCACTCTCTGAGTGAAATACAAACTGCTAACAGTACAAAACCAACATTATGTGGGCTTGTTGAAAAAGGGGGAACATCCCTTTTAGCAACATTCATAGGTTATACAGTAAGCTATGACTTTTTTTAGTCATTTGAGCACCACGAGAGTTGACAATGTTTCTCTCAGATGTCACTAACCATTGCCATGGGAATCACCCACCAAGAGCCTTAAAGCTTAAAAACTGTTCCCACAAATGTGTATAAAAAACAGTTTTATTGTATTTTGCGAAGGAAATATAGGTACCAATTATTGGTAGAAATTATTTGAATGAAAAATGTTCACAGGGACATCTCTGGTTCATCCAAGGTTAAGATGACACTGGGGCTCTTTCAACAAACTCTTCCCAAGTTTTTTCTCAAATTTGTTCTCAAGAAAAGTCCTACGAGAAGTCTGATTCATGACATGTTCTTAAACCCCAGCACTGTTCACACCTATGTTCTTAACATGATGAAAACCATTGTCCTTGTAACTTGAAAGCATGTGTCCGTTATCCCTAATTAGCATAGGTAAACACGCCCGATGTCCCCATAAAAGGCCATGAGCCTGCAGGGCTGTGTGCACACAGAAACTGAAGATGAAGAAAAGTAAAGACACTGCCCAAACAAAGGTCTGCAGAGGGCGGAGCAGCAGACTCCAGACATAAAACAAACAAACAGACAGACAAACAAACAAAAAACCAACTTCTGTTCTGAAGTGGAGGAGTGAAGGTACTTCAGCAGAAAGTGAATGCCAAACAAGTTGTCATATTTAGTAGCGTTGGGAGTGGATATAGAATAACGAAATAAGATGCATAGGATGCTAAAAATAGGTGTTAATCAACCACCCGACCCACAAACAGCAATTTAATGCAGTACAGTAGCACAACTCTGGACCAAGGACAGAGATGAGCGCCATGGTGCTTTCCAAGGAGTGACAGCGGGAGGGGGAGAGAAAGTGAGGGTGGTCTGCTTCACACAATATTTCTGCAAGGCAGTAATAACTAACTCAGAATGCATCTTTATCACTTTTTTCCCTCCAATCTAAACCACCAGTGATATTTAGTACTACTAACATTATCAGGGCGCATTCACACTGGCTCTATTTGTTCCACTTAAAACAAACCCTGGTCCGCTTCCACGGATAGTTTGGTTCATTTGGAGTGGTGTGAACACTCATTCAAACTCTAGTGCGGACCACATGAGCGAACCCTGGTCCGCTTGAAAATGGGGGGGTCTCGGTTCACTTGCAAGTGAACCCTGGTGCGGTTCACTTACAGTGGGTAATGCAAACGGACTATCCAGCGAATGAAAGAGAGGAAGTGAACCAAAGAGAGTAAGTGACGTAAGCGCAGTGCATTTTGGGTAGAAAAAAAACAAAGCCAACAGCGCAAACCTGGGAGAAACAGTTTTTAAATTGTTTGGGTGGCGGCACGTGGATTTAATCAGTCGGTGGATCAGTGTCGCATCAACATGCCAAAAAAAAAACTGCGACAGCAATATATTAAGGTCCATGACTGAAGGCGATGGATTTCCGTTTTCGGTTCTGGCCAATCGATGAACCGGGTTTTCTTCTTCCTCGTGCTTTTTTCCTTCCTGGTCAGTGGTCATTTTGGGTAATACCGCCCCCAAACAAGCAGCTGTTGTAACTACACCAAAATGTGCATAAGTGTGCCAATGAGTGTGTGTATTCAATTCTTACATCGTAAGAACAAATCCCAAATAAGAAAACATGGGTGAATGTCAGAATCTTCATAAAAAGAACAATTGGTGAATGTTTCAACATGACTCCCTCGTGGCTTTAGCTCTTTGTTTACATTCCTCATTTCCATTTCTCATTTTGTGCCTTGAGCTGAACTGCCAATCAGTGTTTACATTCACAGACAGGCTCCACAACAATACTACAGCAACTGATAAATGCAATCATAATACCCTTCAAGGTAAAGTTTCCTAGTTTCTCATAACTGTTTAACCATTTTGCATGTAAGTTTATATGTTCTTATGAACATCAAGGTGCTCTCTGTGACCATAATGGCTGGAGAGTGTGGTTATGGCTTGTCGTTATGTCTTCATGGCAGCTCATTGTCTGCACCAGGTAAGGATGTATTGTTATAGACTGAATGCTCCTCTCAGACAGAGGCAGGATATGACCATCATACCTCTGATCCTGACAACACATTCACAACCTTGAGAGAGCGTGACAGACATTCAGAGTGGAGGTGAGGCAGCACAGAGGACCATAGCTGTGAAAAAAAAAATCTCTCCTGAAAGCCCCATATTGCAAGAAGGTACAGTGATTCTGAGCAACTGTGACACTTGACCTCAAAAAGCATTTCAATCATTCTTAGTGCCTTATGATTGTTGTTTTAAGAAGAAAAAGAGCAGAAACTCAGCAGGATATCTAGCTGCATGTAAAAACACCTGACAGGACTGACAAGACTGCTGGAATGACAGACGTGTGTCGCTACCAGTTCACAAGTGAATTTTGCTCTTCCTTGTTTGCCGACTGATGTGATTTTCCCTTTTTGTGCCTGCCAAGCAAGATTTATCACATTCTTTCTTTGGAGGAGCAGCAAACATTTACAGAATAATGACAATTGGTAAACCCGTATTATGTTTCTTTGTTTTCTAGCCTGCTTGCAAACTACTTATGAACCCATTTACAGTGTGTATCATGACGGATTACTCAAAGGAGTGAAGAAGAAACTATTTGGTACAAGATGCAATCTTTTACATAACAAAATATGAACGTGCATTCAGCCTAACATTGTGTCCAAACACTTAAAACCAAAAGTATATTAATGAAACTGTTTGCAGTATGTGGTATGTAGTTCAACACCACTGTATTAAAGGAGACAACACCAAGAGCTCACTAAAATCCCAAACCGCCACAGGTATATTTTAATGTATATTTTGTTTTTCCTTTGTTTGATTTACGTGTGTCATATGTTGTAGACTGTAAATTGCTCTGAGACCAACCTGTGATTTTGTGCTAAATAAATAAAACTGACTTGAATTCACATGACAGGTGCTAATGGGTGTGTTGCGAAAGGCTTTTGCAGCTCTACTTGCCGACTGATACTCATGTTAAATAACAGTCAACCAACGTGTTTTGATGTGTACTGTAAGCCTCCTTAAAAGCTACAAATATGTATGGTAAAAAAGTTTGTTTTCGCAAAGGCCTGGTTTCAGTCATCGATAATGCACACGCCATAAGGAACGCAGTAACTGCTTTTATGTCTGCAAACTTCCCTCTTAGAAGACACTGGACAGATTGTGATTCTGATCGGCTATGTTTAGGTTTGATCTGCTACTGTCAAATTAAGGAATATAAGAAAATAGAATTAAGTACGTAGAACGATCTTTATTGTCACGAAACTTTGTTTGGCCACTCTCTTGTCAATTTAAAACTGAATAAAAACAAAACAGCCAGACAAAGGCAAAACTCACAAAGACTGAGAGAAGCACAAGAATCAATAAATCAGCGGCAACATAAATAAAATAAAATAAAATAAAATAAAGCTACTGCTTGAATAAACAAAAGCAGCATCAGAATCCATCAGCTCTGTAAAAAGTGACTGGCGCAGACATTATCAGTCTTGTCTGTGTGTTTATTGTGTTTGTTACAGTCCCTAGTGTGTCAATAGGGGTATAACTGATGGAGGCCACAGCCTTGGGGTAAAAGCTGTTTCTCAGTCTGTTTGTTCTAGTTATTTGTCCTGAACTGTTTACTGGACGGCAGCGGTTCAAACAGGGAGCAGCCAAGCTGTGTACTGCCTCTGATGATGCTGTTTGCCTTTTCTTCGAGCCTGTTGGCATAGATGGTGTCCCGTCAAGGGAGCTCCATACCGACAATGCACTGAGCCGCCTTCACCGCGCGGTGAAAGTCTTTTCTTTTAGCGACTGTGCAGCTGGCATACCGCACTGTGGCGCAGTTTGCCAGGATGCTTTCAACTGTGCTCCCGTAGAAGTTTCGCATTAGCTTCTGCCGGAGTTTGGCTTGTTTCAGCTTCCAGAGGAAGAAGAGTCTTTGTTGAGTCTTTTTTTTACCAGCAGTGAGGTGTTGGTGGTCCATGTCAGCTGCTTTGAAAAGGTGACTGAAAGGTGTTAGCTGCCGTCTGCCCTTTTGAAGTCTGTTATTTAGCCACTTGTTAGCAACTACCTTTTTTAAGAGACCTAAAACCCTTCAAAAATCACGAGTGGGGTATTTTACATATTTTATAAGGTAGCTATTTTACACTGTAGAACAAAACTTGAACGTGTCTTATGCTTGTGCTAACCACAGACCTTATTCCAGGCACCTAACCAAACATGCATTCAGAAAACCCATCGACCTGGAGACCAGGAAACCAGGAGTGCTTAAATGTGAAGTAATTTATGGGTTTTAGGACTTACTCCTGTGTCATTCCTTACAGTTGTGTTGAAACTGGGACAGAATAAAAATGTAGGCTTCTGTGAACATAGACTTTTAAACCAATAGAGCATTAAATAAAGTAACTTAATATGAAACTAAACTACCAGCTACAGTTGAGTGTATCCCCTTTTTTCCCTAGGCAGCGCATCTGTTCACAACAGGAGTGTACATGCAGTGGTTCTGAGATGTTGGGTAGAATTCTTGATAGGGAGGACAAACAGGGGCAGTGGCTGGGGCTGAATGCTTCAGAAACCCTCCACAAGAAAGACACCATGCGCTCAATGGAACAGGCGTACATCTCGATGCCATTGAAAGAAACCTCTTCTCTCTTTCCAAGCTCTGATGGATCTGGGATTATGCTGGCTTTGCGTTCTCATCAAAAATGCCTGGTGCTGTGCAGAACAAGTGCTCATGGCAGAGCTCTGCCTTGAATGACTCTTTCTGCTAGTTGGACCTACTCATCAAAATAACTTGAATAACTCTGAATTCCCTGATGTAACATGGAAGGAATATTAACTAACCGTGACGTTGGCTATCCTCATACTTAATATTAGTCCTCCTAACTCATGCTGACCTGGGTCCGTATTCACAAAGCCTCCGAGTACTAAGAGTTGTTCCAAGTGACGAAATTCTAAAAGAGTTGTGATGTTTTCTTAGAATTTCTCCTTAAAGTTAAGACTAGGTCTTTGAAAAGATAAACATTATTCACAAAGCACCTTAGACCTTAAAAAGCTCCTGAGGCGAAACTGTTAGGAGCAGGGAGGAGGCTTTCTGCAAGTGTTCTCAGAATATTTGTGAATACAGCCCCTGGAGTCCTGGATGAAGGGCTGGCCTCAGCTTGACTCTACCTGATAGTATCTGCCCTCTCAGATCACATCTCATCACCCTGTATGTTCTCCACTATGTTGCCAGTGTCCAACTGGTTATCTGCATCAGGAGTAGCCTCGCCGTCATCAGTTAGCTCTTGGTTTAAAAGTTTTCCACCAGTGGCGACTTGAATGACCATGCGAACAGAGGTTCCCTCTTTCATTCCTTCAACTGCCTTCTTGAGAAGGTTGGCATTGTGATATTTGCGCATGTCCAAAACCCTGTTTATATCTGTCTTTCACGTTTAAAAAAAACGTGTATTTCTCATCCCTAACAGATTTATGTAAACTATCATGCCCTACTATGCCAATCAGAGGCATAGTAGGGCATGCCTTTGCCATCATAGGAAAGCAAATTGGCGTTGTACACCAACCAACCAGCAAACAGTTTCCATGGCTGTTTCCGTAGCTGTTGGGTCGGTTGTAAACATCACAAATAGTCGACTACACATTTGTGTTGAAACTGAACAAACTAAATTTGACGTTAGGCTACAGGCTTCTGTAAACACATGTAATAGCCGTTAGGTCACTTGCAAACATCTTTAAATAAATAGCCTTCCCTGGAGTGCTGTTGGGATTTGTTGTTTTTCTGAAGGCCAATGAAGAAGTTGAAAGTTGATGAAGTTAATGAAGAATGTCGCCCTGGTTCCATCGGCCATCGGAAGGTTTTAAAATTTTCCCTTTCTCAGCCCCAGCATTTTATACTCTTTGTTAACACATTATTTTTAAAACCAGACAGTCCATCATTAGCTGCCCCCATCAATTTGACCTGGGCCACATGAATGCATTTACCTTGAGTGTCAGTATATGGGTGCAATACAGTTGCAGCGTCCGATTTGACCACAGAGATGAGAGTGATGGCTGGCTTGACCACAGTTATTTTTAGAACGTGCCCTGTGGGCGATCTATTTTCTCCTTGTGGGCCACCACCATGTTGGCTGCCTCTGCTAAGGCATGTAATATGTGATAACAAGCCAGGAGTAAAGAAGAGTTGTCAAATACTTCCTTAGCATAATTACAGTGGGCTTTGTGTGAATATGCAGTGTAACTAAATAGTGTGCTGCGAATGGAGTCTCCAGCTATCCATTTTCATCTGCTTATCCAGGGACAGGTCGCAGGGGCAGCAGGCCCAGCAAAGCACACCAGACGTCCCTCTTCCCAGCAATGCTTTCCAGCTCTTCCTGGGGGATCCCAAGGCATTCCTAGGCCAGATGAGATATGTAATCCCTCCAGCATGTTCTGGGTCTGCCCCAGGGCCTTCTACCAGTGGAACGTGCCCGGAACACCTTTAACGGGAGGCACTCAGGAGGCATCCTGATCAGATGCCCAAACCACCTCAACTGACGCCTTTCAACGTGAAGGAGCAGCGGCTCTACTCCGAGCTCCCTCTGGATGTCCGAGCTCCTCACCCTATCTCCAAGGCTGAGCCCAGCATCCCACAGAGGATACTCATTTCGGCCGCTTGTATCCACGATCGCATTCTTTCAGTCACTACCCAGAGCTCATGACCACAGATGAGGGTTGGTAGATGGACCAGTAAATCGACAGCTTCGCCTTGGGCCACGGGGCCCGGTCAGACTCAGTCCGAATACATAACATGTAACCATCGCCCTGTGGGCCCACCACAGGCAGGGACAGGATTCAGGGTTTGGTGCATTGTGCGCTGGGCAGCAGGCAGGGGCGGGGCCCCGGGCGTGCTGATCCCTAGCATTGCCAACTGGCTCTGGGGATGAATAGAGTCTGCTGGTTCTAATTTAGTTCTGTGTTTAAACTCTGTTGCAATATTTTTCAATGATTCTGAAAACCAGACTATCAATTCAAATTAGGTGTCAGGTGATCATTATTTTAATTAAACTTTTCATTTTTGAATTGTACACAAACATGGGGTGGAAAACCTTCGAAAATTAGTTTCACCATTTTACATATTAGCCTAACACAAACAATACAAATTAACAAATTGTGTTTTTTTGTTTTTAATCAATGATTTGTTGATCAACAAACAGTGTCAGTTCCAATTTGGTGTACCAACTTTGGGGCCGCTTGATAGCATTCCTGAGATGGTTTTTGTTGGCAGTCCGACCCTGGAATCAGCCTATTGGTTGCTGGAAATTGAATGCACTTTATATAAACAGACACTGAACGCCAAGACTGTAGAAAGCATTTATCCAACAGCAGCCGTGCATTATTAGGAACATAAAGACAATACAAGATAGCATACACTTGTACATGTAACGGGAGCCGATTGCTTTTCATATCTGCTCTGGCAGTGCAGTGATATTCTGCTCCCCTTAGCTCAGAGAGAGAGACGGCTGGAAGACTGCCTTTCTTCTTGAAAGGATTTAGGAAAGCTGAAACAATGACTAAATTAAAGCGATATTGTCTTTTTTTCTCTCTCTGGCTCTTCCACTCACTCCTTTCTCATCTCTCTCTTTCTCTCTATCGTCTTTCAATCTCTGTCTCTCTGTTTTTCTGATTGATACACCCATTTCACGAAGATTTCACGCTTGAGAAATCCCAAATGGGTCTCCTCTCATGACAAACAGATCAATTTTTATAGACTTGAAAGTTGCTGGTCTTGAAAATTGTTTGACTATCTTCAAGACGCCGCAGAGTTTTGTGGCAGCACTCTCTCTCTCTCTGGCTCCCTCTGAGTCATGGGATTCATATAGTGTTGTTGTGTCGGTGTCATAAACCATTTATGAAGTTGCTAATATCCATCGCCGCCCAGATACATTTCACACAATCTTTCACACTCAAATGAATTCGCAGAGGCGAACTACAGAATATGTCAAAGGGGCCAAAATGCTGCATTTCTGAGGAGTCTGAAACATTGTTAAATATGCTGACACAAAGACCTGCATGATATGCTTTATGGTCTGCTGGCTTGTAATGTAAACAGCAGGTGGCTGAGCCTGTGAGCACTGTGGCTGCTGCTGCAAAAAAAGATGCTTCTAAGAGATCCACCTGCCTCTTTGAGATACCATTGGCAGCCTGGAGTCACACTTTAGCCTGCTAACATATTGGCCCGCAAAGTCTGCAAGTCAGCAAGTGCAGTGAAGTCCGGACATTTGGATTAAGCTCGAGTTTGGCATCTTGGCTGTCGCCATCTTGGATTTTTGGAGCCAGAATTGACCAATTGAGCTGAGGAGATGCGATTTGTCCTGTTATTTGCTCTTTAATGGTTTACAGTTGGATGCTGATGTCAATATATACTATAATACTGGTATTGAAGAAAGAGAGATTTGTCGTTTCAGCAAGGTTTTGTCATTAAATAAAGTTTTTAAAAACATTTACATAAAAAAGTGCTTTCCTGAGAAAAGGAAGACAGTAAAACAGACGTGAGACAATTAGGAGAAAGCAGAAAACAACTTAAATCAAGCACATGAAAGTCATTAAAAGTCAATAAAACCAGAGGCACAAACAGCAGAAAACAAAACCAGAGCATTAAAAATCGCACCAGGCAACTGTTACACAAGCGTTTCCTCATGAAAGCAAATTCAAAACATGGATTAAAGAGACGGCACAGAGCTCCACTGTCGCCAGGCTGCACAGTTTTCCTGCAGCTCCCATCAGTTTCTCCACACATCCATCATCTCATATTGCCTCGACAAAGCGGGAGGAAAAAAATAGACACAATTGATTTTGCTTTCCACGAAACACAATAGACGGTGAACTTGCTGGCTGTGTGAGTCCGCAGCCTAAAGCCTCGGAGGCTTGTGGGATTTTGAATGTGGGACTCCCGCCAACACCACAAAGACCCGGCTTAGTTCACACAATAGCACACGTAACCCGGCTATATTTAAGACCAGCAGGCCAGGTGTCGAGCACACACGCCCCACACTGTGTCTCTGCAGGCAGCATCAGTCTGGTGATTTCGAGGCATGTGAAAGCAGGTCACACCTAAATATAAAAACACTCTGCGCTGTTGGTGCAGAGTGACCAGTCAGCCTGAGCCGCCAACACACAGGTGAGAGTTTTTAATTTAATCTGCAGGTATTTGACTTTAAAAATTATGTTTGTGGAGGTAAGTGAATTTGTCAGCAGGGGATCGTGCATGAAAAGTTTTGATGTTTCCAAAGGGGGGGTGGACAAAATAATATGAACACCTACAGGTCTGCAATCTGTGCTACATGTTTGACAGTCATCTGTCATCGTTGGTGTTTTTTTTAAGCACTGGCATGCAATTTTTGTTTTATGTTTGGGTTTTAAGTGAATGGGCATCCTTAAATAAGCAAACAAAAATTTAAGTTTAGAATAAGCTACCTCTACTAGCTAATGTCTTAATATTTTCCTATAAAGTTTGCTCAAATAAATATTTAACTTGGTGACAATTGAGAGGAAAAACAGGAATATTCTTGAAATAAAAGCTCAAGACAAAGCCTATGCTTGTGAACTTTATTCTTCATAGTTGTTAAATTGTTTGCGAGCCTGTGGACGAGTTCCACACATGTGCATGCTCAGCTGACCTGCTGTGCCCCCGCTAAAAGGCTCTCTAGGGTGCATTAGCAAATAAGTGGCATTTATCAATCGAGAGTGCAACCAATTAACGCCGTCTCGATTCTATTATTAGCCTTACTTTCCAGGAACGTTCCTGGGAAATGATTGGGCGGGAATTTCAGAACCGTAAAATGAAGCGTTACCTTTTGTTTTCGTTGACACTGTGCCAAGAAGTGTTGGTTCAACTCCAGGGTCGGTTTTGTTTTTCAGGCAATAATTTGTTGGGTTGTCGTCTTGGATTGTTGCGTTTGTTTTTTCGTCCACCCTTTTGTTCCTTCTGGTGTTCCAACTGCATGCAGAGAAAATATGTGAGAAACGCAGAGAATATTTTAATTGAAATCAATATGACAGAGAATCAACTTGTCTGAACATCTCTAAACTTTTTTAGACAACAGAAGTTAGAGGACGACAGAACACACTGGCTGTATCTGAGATTTTGGACAGTGAAGTAAAAACTAAAAGACACAGAGAGCTGATGAGCATCAAGACTTGAATCGATGGTGTCGTTGCTCGGAGGGAAGTCAGTGTGAACTGTGTGGGGAATTTAAAACCTCACTTCAAAACCTCACAGGCTTTTTAAAACATTCTTTTCGCGGCCAGATTTGAGGGGTTCTTTACGGCACATTTAGCGTCTGGTTCAGTCTTATTAGGCGTTTTCTGACCACGCAGTTCTGTGGACTCCCTCAGAGCTACAGTGACGTCACCAGTTGGTTTGTGGACTCCCATTTTGAAGCCTCCAGTTTAGCATTTTGGCCACCAGTTTGACAGTCTGATCACTGACGGATGCAGCAGATGCTCCTGAACTGCCTCCTTGGCGGCAGGAGTGAGAAGAAACTGTGGTAGGGATGAGAGGAGTCCTTAATGCAACAGAGATGACAGCAGCGCACAAATGATCTTCTTACGTGAATTATGTAGTTGTTCGTTAAGG
>JAPZEB010000014.1:19480296-19496826 GCA_029783705.1 Chaetodon striatus | reverse complement strand
CACACACACACACACACACTGACAGAGCCTAACCTACATGCACTGCACAGACATGCACACAAGAAATGCTGGAATGCAGACACATAAAATATGAACACAAAAAACACATGCACACAAACAGTCATATGCATGCGTGTGTCTGCGAGTGCGCACACACAAAACAATGTAATTAAAATGCCCGTTTCTCCACCTGCAGTGATATTCTTCAGAGCAGATTTTCACACTTAGCAGAGCAGTCATGTCTCTAAAAACGCTTTGATCACAGCGGGATCTTGCGGTGGCAAGGTGAGCAGCACATTTACATCTCATTCACAGAGTACACAGCAAGGTGAGTCTGCCTGCTGCCTGACTGCTCCTTTCTGCATGTGTGTGTGTGTGTGTGTGCGTGCGTGCTTGCTCATTCTCTATATTATGTCTCCTCACTTGTGTGTTAATGCATGTGTCTGCACCGAAGCCAACAGGTTTTAGAAGGCATTTTCTACTATGTGATTTAACACATGCATATGGGCAGGTAAAAGTTCCTTTCCTGGCAGCCCTTATAGAAAATAGGATGCTGCTGTTTTTCTCTGCCATCAACTATCTTTCTTAAGTTTTATAGCCATATCAGTTGGTTATTTTTTGCTAGCAAAGTAGTTTGTGTGGAGTTGGCACTTTCCTCTCCTGCAATGGTGCCAACATTTTCTACCACTAGAGACTGCACACTCAGTTGTTTTCTGATCAAAAAAAGTACCCTGAGCAGGGATGATGTAAATATTTACAGCTTAATGAATAAAATATGAACAAAGTGTAATGGAAAAAAGCTAATTCCTATTATTAACGTGGCCTTTTATACAGTGTCTCACTCAAGGGCATTTTTGTACCCTTATTATATCTTACCCTGTGTTTAACTCCACGCAATTCACGCACAAGCATCTTAATCTGACTCCACCTGTGTGCACGAGACCGAGTCCAAGTGTGTTTTCGTGTGAGTGACTGTTTGCTGAATGTGAGCAAACCACAATTTTCAGCGCTGTAATTCTCCATCTGTCTGACTAACAGGACTTTTCGACAAGAGAGGCCTTGAGTGTGTGTGTGTGTGTGTGTGTGTGTGTGTACTACGGATGACATCATTTACAAGTCTACTAAATCCCAAGCAGGCAGCCACATAAGCAGCCAGAATGGTGGATTGCGCTCCAGAGAGCAATGACTCGTAACACCTGATGGGGGGACAGTAGGTGGAAGGACAAGTTGAGCTTGATTTACCTCTCAGCTTACAGTGGAGCTGCTCTGCCTGCTCAGATGTTAACATCAGTCTGCAGTTCATTCTTTGGTGTTGTTTGCATACAAAAATTAATTATGTTTGCTTTCATCTCAGGAAAATGCAGAGCACAAATTCGATGGAAGAGGTTAAAGGGATAGTTCGGATATTTTAAAGTGGGGTTGTATGGGGTACTTATGCATAGTCAGTGTATGAGATACAGTAGATATCAGTCAGCACGCCCCCAAGCAGGCTGAAGTCAGACACGGAAGCTAAGCATTCTACTGCTATGGATGGGGGTCGGCAACAACACGTAATTTAGCCACCTAAAAGTCCCAACTCAAAAATCTATATCAGTGTAAGAGCACGCTATATTGAGAGTATATTCCACCAGACAGTCCCTTCCAATGGAGAAGCTGTTAGTGCCTTCAGTTAACCATTTATGCTCTTGTCAAAACCACCAGACTCCATTGACAAAAACAGTAATTTTAGCACATTGAACACAGGAGCTGCTGGTCTACCCCTGCTTTGATGAGTTTGTATTTTAGTGTTATTGTGACTTTGGTGAGCCCACACTAACCCTTTTAAATGCCAAAGTTACACAATAACACAAACAAAAATAACTGTTCAGGGCAGAAGTAGACCAGCAGCATCTGTGTTCAGCAGTGTTAAATCACTGCTTTTCTTAATGGAGTCTGGCTTGGAAGAGAGCAATATAACGGCTTAATTTTCCTGGTGGACATTAGTGTCTGGCATTCAAGTAAAGTAGTTAAAATAGTCTAAATATAGTGTACACTTAAACTGATATTGTTTTTTTTTTTAAGGTGGCGTTTTGTTACAGACCCCTCCGCAGCAGTAGATTGCATAGCTTCAATGTCAGACCCCAACCTGCTTCTCCAAACTGGGGATGTGCTGATTGATATCTACTGTATGTGCTATACTGTCTATGGTTAGGTACCTCATACAACCCTACTTCAAAAAATCTGAACTATCCCTTTAAGTTCAACGGATCTGAAGGAGGAAAAGGGGGAAAGAAATATGAACAAACTTATCAGCTAACTATCTAAAGGAAGGAAAAAGTTATGACTCAGTTCTTACCTGGCAAAAGAAGCAGGTGCAGAGCTCCGTGGTGGCCGTCTGCAGCCATCCAGGTCTAATCAGACCAGGTAATGATGCACTGCTCAGTTTGTCCAGTCCCAGACGGGGCCGGAAACAGGTGAGTCTGATTAATCAGGAAGCAGCAACACAGCTCTGGTAAACACCAAGCAGACACAATTCATATATCACTGCATGATTGTTCTCAGCTGGACAGGATGGAGCTTATTCACCCTTAATCATTTCTGAAATATGTCCCTGTTAGCATCCAAAGATGAAAATATCTTCAAAGAGTTTTGTGGTTGTGGAGAGTGATTTTGTCTTTTGTTTTGAAGTGTTGCTTTTTAAAGTGGAACTTTCCAACATTTCTGATAATATTTTCCCATCATGCAAGCTGGTTCTGACAAAAATCTCATCAACTGCTTCACAAGCCACTGACATCCGATACTGTCCTTCAAGGCCAAAGGCGCAGAAAGAGTCACACACATCTTATCTTTTCAGCACTTTTTTTTCTCATATTGTAATGAGATACATACAATATCAAGATGAGGTTATTTTTATATCGAGCACGTCTCCGAGGGTGACGGCTGCCTACACGGCATATCAACAGTGTTTCATTTTAAAAATGTTTCTCCGTTTATCCATGAGCTGACAAGAGCCGAGGCACAATGGTCAAAGGCATATCTCATTACAGAGCTAACATCAATATGTTTAGGAGACGTGCTTTCTGATTGATTTTGTGCTGTATTGGAGAGATGTGCACGCAGGCGTGCCGGGCTATAGGCAGGCAAATGACAGTGATTCGGTCAGAATCGATCGGTGTGATGGGGAAAGGTGGAAAAATGGGGAAAATTACTGGAATTCTGAGTGCATTTGTTCTTTTCTTTTTGACAGGACATGAGACAGACATGCATACGCAGATTAAATTAAAGGGCAGTGTTCAAACATGCAGATCTATAAGCACAATTTACCAGTGGCAAGTTTGTTTTATTGTTGGATGGTATAACTAGAGTACAGTAGGGAATATATTTCAGTGTAATGTTGGAGAATATTGTTGAGGTGTATATACAGTATTCACCTCTGTGAATCTTTGTCGTTGTCCTGTGCAGCTTCCGTACACGTGACAAATGAACAGAAAGTAAAGCTTTACTGTGAGGTGTTTAGTTGAGTAAATAAACAAGTTAACAGCAGAGCAACACGGTTGCTTACTGCTGATGTTGCCACTGAGGCAACAATGCGTGAAGCACTCTCATGAAGTCCCTAGACTGGGGTTATATACAGAAGGGAGTTGGGATAAAGATAAAAATAATGCAGACTAAAGACAGCCACCACAAGAACTGTTACTTAGTATGCATTTCAGCCACCTCAGTATCACTCCATTTTACACAGAAGCACAAACCAAATCAGATTTTTTAAATTTGGTCAAAAATAAGTAGTAGTAGTAGTAGCACCACTGTGACATCACCCACTGGTTTGTGAACTGACATTCTGAAGCCTCTATTTTGGCATTTTTGCCGTCTTCATCTTAGTTTTTGGAGTCAGAGGTTACCATATTTAGACAAGAGTCTGGAGCCTCTTGTCCAAATATGAGGGATCCTCTTGTCCAAATAAGAGCGATGGGTGGATCTGACTGAAGGTCTGAGGTGGTGCCTGACAGACAGCCTGTCAGTTCAGCAGCCCCATCCTTAAATATGCATAACTTTGAGCTGTAATAAATTTAATGGGTGAGTTACATAAAAATTAAACCCCTGTACAGTTGTCATTATTGTTGTTGTAAACCAGGCTGTTAACATGTTTATTTTGCTGTAAAGTTGGGCATTTTAACATGGGTGTAAAGCGGGATTGACTCGCTTCTGGAGACAGCCTTAAATGGCCATTTGAGAAACTGCAGTTTTTGGCACTTCTGCGTTGGCTCCATTTTACAGCCCTGGAGGTTGCCGCATGAGTAGTGGGCAATAGTTGAGCATTAGACACAGGAAAAGCACCTTGTCACACTTCTCATTTCCTGGTGAAGACCTATGTGTATGTTCATTTGGAAGAAGGCAGAAGATGTGCATCATCTTCCTCACCTTTACAGAACTAATGACACATGCCCACAATGAAAGACCGAAGATGGTCCACAAAACTATGTGCATAGCAAAAACAAAAGTTCTCCTTGTATAGACTACCTTGCAAAGACATGTTGGTACTTGTCGTCTCCTTGGAAATCCCCAGGACGTACAATTTATCTTCTAAAAGGTATCCTGTGTAGTTTTTGACCACTTGTAGTACTATGGTGTAACATTTTTTGGAAGTGGGCCCCTGTTGTTGGTATTGTTCACACACATGTCGTTTTCACGTAATTAAAAGTCCTACACAGGCCAGGTTTTCAAAACCTACTTCTGAGCCAGAAACATGATGTACAATGCCGCATCTGCCAATCTACCTACACATATGACCAACTAGTTCCACAACTCAACCCAACTCGCCTATGTTCAATCGCTGGCCCAACCCAAAACTGCAAATCCTATGATAACCATGCATTGTTCAAATAATTCAGTTAGGAAGCACTTTTAAAGTGATTATTTTGGGACATTTCATACACGTTAAACTAAAATAATATATATTTTAAAACAAAGGTAATCCAGGAAATACAATTTAAATGAATAATTTTTGCTAATTCTTATAATATTGTACAGCACGTCTCCAGTTAACATGCCTGTTAGTCATGCACCTGATTGAAGCAGATCTCATAATCCAGCCAGTACAGAAGACAGAGCCGACATACAAAGTCAGCAGTCAGAGGATTAAAACTTTAAAACTTTGATTTCAATTATTATTCTAATTTTATTTTAATATACATGTCATTCAACAATCCTGATCCACCCCGCAACCCGGAAATAAAATTAAGACAAAATACCGCCTGCAAATCTTTTTTTTTTCAGGTCACTCGCTGGGTGCCTGACACAATGGAGGATTCCAGTCAACGTCCAACACGGCACTGTGCAACAAAGGCAGTGAATAAGAAGACGGCCACCAAGCAAACATGAAGGTTAACAAAGTGCAGTACAGAATAATTAAAAAGAAATGATGAGGAGGGAAGTGCATTCAACACATTTGCTATACCTTGAGTATATGATAAAGAGCACCTTTAACATATTAAAATGCATCCATTAAATGTACATACATTAAGACCCATGTGCGCAAAGTACAGCAGATACGTAACAGTACAACATTATAGTGATGAAGGACATATGTTATCACAGATGGCGGAGTATAAATGCAGTCATCTGTACCTTTTCCTCCATGTGTGGTAACCGTGCTGTGGTGATTGGTGTTGGGGTCGGTCATGTGCTGACAGGAGGAGAAGGAAGACGAGGGAGCACCCTCATGGGACGAGCTACAGCACCTGAACCCCATTACCTCTCTCTGGGTGCAAAGCATATTTCCCAGGTTTGTATCTGTAGGTGCAGAGGCCTGGAAAGAAATGGAAACTGCAGGTTATGACATAGTTGGGAAGAAGAATATGAATAGTACGTTTTTTTTTTTTTTTTTAAACAAGTCACAGTTTCTTTCAAAAAAGAACCTCCTTTCAGGTTGTATCATCAGGTATCCACGGTGGCAGTGAAATCTCTGCGTTACAGTATACCATATATAGATCACTGTGTGAGCTCTGAGAGAATGTACTGAAACTGCATTGGCTTTAGATTTAAGTATTAAATGGCTTGTTAAGATCAACATCACGTCAAAATCATATGATAGGTTTTTTGGGGGAAAAAAATGCCATATAGGCTTTCAACAAATCCTCCCCGCATTGTTCATATGTGGATATTCTCATCGTGCAGATATGACTGCTCTCCATTTTCCAACGATTTTCTGTCCACGTCGGTGCATAACACGCCTTCCATTATCTCCTGAAACTCAAGAGCTCGACCATAAACGACAATTTCACCAATCAATACAGTAATTTCATACAGGAATATACAAGGAGTTACAAATGGGGTTACAGAGAGGGATGTGTGGGGAGCAATGTCACATTTTATCCCCAAGACACAGGGGATAAAAGCAGACATCAGAGGATCTGTCTGGCGGCGGCGAGTATCAGTAGGAAAATGGACAACTGGACACTTTTATCAGCTGGCTTTGATGTTGGTGAGGAAGCTGATGGAGGTTCAAGGACGACTGCAACGCCATGGGAGAGTGGGGACAGAGGAGGGGCGGGACAGGTGGGGCTGATGTGTGTCATAGGTGGGGAGAAACGAAACGGGAATGTGCACATATGCAAGAAAAAAGAGCAGGGACCGGATGAGATAAAAGAGAAACATAACAAGGACAGTGAGAAAGGAAGAGACAGGTGCCTGAACAGCAACTGGTCTTTAAACATTTACCTGTGCCTGCCTACGCTGAGGGGAGAAATGGCTGTTTGATTCCATTACACTTCTATTACAGCTGTAGTTAATGGCTGTGTCACAGTCTATTAACTGCATTCATCTTTGCCTCTGATATATAACAGGACATCAGCGCTGAACAAAGACAGATGACTGTGGCTGCCTGCTTTGCGCGTTACAACTCATACCTTATTTCCATGCATGGGATGAAGTGGAGGACACACACACCAACACACACACACGAAATTCAGCTCAGGGGAAACACATGTAGCCTGCATTCTAATACACTGTACACTGTATCAAACAAACACAGTAACACAGACATTCATCTTTCTGTTCCTCTCCATACTAACATGCAGTGACAGCCAGCAGCCGCGTGTGATAAACGGGAATAGAGAGATGGTTTTAATCTAAATACGCCTGTATCTGCGACATCAGAACACATGACTGCGAGCATATATTCAATTCTGACAGAGATGACATAAACGGCAGGAAAGATATACAGTAGTACATGACTGACTGTGTGTGTTAGCACACATATAAATGTCTGCGGCTTTATTCACAGCTCAATTCCAGACTGCTGTTTATATCTGACAGTTCTGAGTGACTGAATTTTCATATCTGTTCAACAACATGCGCTACTTTATATTATGTTGAAACAATGGAGAAGCAGGCGAGTGGAGTAAATATTACAGGCTTTTACTTAATTTAAGCACTAAAACATATTTTTTTCCTCTTTCTATTGTCATGTGCTTACACTGGTAAATTAACTGCCACAATGAAAATTGTATATAGTGCAGGTGGCAGATTCTGAAGAACTCATGTTTTTTATTAAGCAAAAAACTGAAGCTTCCTCTAACACAAAAATGAAAGCCCATCTCTATACATAGGATGATTGCAAGGATTATAATATTCTGTAAATTGGAGGGTAATTTTTTTGACAACTACTAATTTGACTCCAAAAGTTTGAGCTCAGTTAAAAATCCTAGTAATATTTCTCGTGGAATGAGGCAATCTATAGTGGATGTGCAAAAAAAAGACCTCACATGTCTCTTTGCAGCTTAGACAGAGAGAGTAAGTGATCTCCAGGTTTAATAATCACACACTGAGCAATGAAAAGAGGCATGGTATTTGCTTATTGCTATGGTAACACTGCCAAATTTCAGGTTGAGTTGTCAAATACACTTGTGTGCGAAATCACTCCCTTCTCACTCTGCAGTGCACTATATTTACTGTCTGCCACTTTAGAGCCCTCAAAAACAAATCCCACAATGCAACGAAAAAAGTCGTGTCCACAGAATACACACCGCTTTCTGCTGCAGTGTGTCACATTTAATAGATGATGATATAAACTACTGTTAAAAAGGACTGGTGTGAACAAGAGAGTGGCATAAAGCCTAAATCCTACAACCCAAATCCCAGAATAAATGTTGACATTGTATGTGTGTGCAAACCACAGATATTTAATATTTGTATATTATTATAAAGAGCTATGTTGAAATGTAATGTTTCTACAACGCTGTGGTTCATGTAGGGTTATGTATAGGCACACAAACCACTCGATAATGGTCAGGAAAAGATCATGTTTTGGCTTTAAATACCTGCTTTTAGTGGTACAGTCTGTGCTGGAAATGCCACCAACGTCTCACTAAAAAACAACCACTTCTGTTGTTTGTTTCAGACAGTGGTCTGCAGCTTGGCAGCTGTCTCGCCCATGTCACGCCATCCACCATCCCCTCCGCCCTCCAATGACAAGGTCAGCTCATACACATTTAATCACAACCATGTCACTTTAGAAACTGGAATGCACAAATGAAACGTATCTGTGGACTAAATTTCGAACATGAAAAACTACAACTCCCTGCTCTTTTTCCTTTTCACACTGATGATAAAACATCCAATCAGCAGAAAATCTGGGGGTAAAAATCTTTCAGCAGCAGTGTGCACATATCTGTATTTGTGTGAGACAATGGCAGACATGAATAAAGAGCCTCTTGCACGTTTAGTTAATTTCATGAGGGGATTATACATGGTCTCAGCAGTGCCTTCAAATGAGCCGCTCTGAGATGAGGCTCTCGTTCCCTGCTGGCTCTCGCTCCCCAGCATTAACCTATTTAGGGCAGCTTTTAGGCCTCTCCATCGCCCCTATACTCTTTCACAATTTATGAGGCCTAATCAATACGCAGTGGAGCACCTACATGAAAAATGGTTCAGGGGAAACCGCAGAGAGCACATCAAAGAGAGGCCCCCCTTTTCCTGCAAGAGATACCACTCTCCAAATTAATATAACCTAATACACAACGTGGAGAGCCCAGACCCCACAATAAGAGGACAGGGCCCAGAGGCTAATACCCTGTTAGAGCAGTTTTATTTTACCCTTCCTCTTTCCTGCCTTCGTCTACACCCCCCTCATAAAGCTTTATCAAAAGCTAATTATGCTCAAAAACAATGAAATAACTCATAGGACGGCAGCCTGTACAGAGCCAGTTGTATGAGCCTTTTGGCAAGAGTACCCTACAAAAATTATATTGTCACTTACCTATTAATGAAGACAAGTTTGCAGGCACTCTTTGGTCCATTTTAATTTATATTAATTCTCTGTCAGCCCTCGTTATGGGCATTATTAAACTGCATCCGGAAGCAAAACAAGGCTTTTGACCTGAGCAGGAGTTGGAATAAATCTCTCTCTATCATTTAGCGGCTGTGAGCAGGCAAAATACCTTAACAAACAACCTGGCAGAGGGAGGTATGTGAGGAGAATTTAGAGGAGCTGACAGAGTTTGCAGAGTTTTGAATATATTTAAAAGTCTCTGTGCTAACTATGCAGATTCAAAGAACAGATCCAAAGAACAAGAATAAAACAGAATATGGAAGACAACTTGTGCTGCATATTACTGTGCCACTGCACAGAGCTCGCCTGATAATAGGCCTTTTTCACTGGAGACATTTTGGCATGTTACATTAGGAGAAACAGGTATAAGTAATCAAATTCATACTGGCTGGATTCCATTTTGTCACACAGTCATGTCTTGCTGGGACACTTCAATAGACATTATTAATGTTATTAGCAACACCTGTGCTATGACAAGTCAAACTGTCTGCTGCTTTTAAGACTGAAATGCCATTTTGTTTGACTTCATTCACTGTAACCTTGCTTAACAAATTGGTCCAGGTTGCACAGGCTAATTGTAAATCCATTACATTTGCATCTAAAGCCCTCTCTAAATTCTCCGTGATTCCCTCTGACTACACCAATGAGAGTCAAAGTCTGGTTGCACCATTAGAACTTAAGCTAGCATGAGGAGTTTGGTAAATTGGCACTGGAGCTACACAAGCTATAACCTAACTGCTGAAAAAAGCAGAAATGCTAAAAAAAAACCTGGTGTAAATTCTTTGTAAATGTAGGTATGATATTTATATATATATATATATATATATATGTATACATGAAGAAATACGTGTTCTGCCCGGCTGATTATCATCTCTGATATTTGGCTTTTTATGATTATCATTAATCATTATTGTTTTTTATGCAATAGCCGATAAAATAAAATTGAAAAATGCCCTACTTTGGCTCTGATGCAGCCCCATCAATGTCCCGCCAACAGCATTATCTGATTGGTTACATTTCAGACGGGTAAAGATGGATGCATTCGCAGACTGGAGCTGCTCTGATGAGCACGCAGTGCTGTGTTTCGAACATAAGGCAGCAGATATTACTGAAGCTGTAATTAACATCACAGCCCTCAGCTGAAGCAAAAACACCCTGCATTTCAGCTAGTAACATTCTGCCGTGAGTAATAGTAGTTTCTGGATGTAATATCACTTGTATGAGTATGAGAACTGCAAGGAAAGAAAGAGGAGTGAGACCATCTAAAAGTGCAGTATGGGAGTACTACACTCAACAAACACTAAGGAAGGCACACTGCAATGCGTCCATAGAAGGCGTCAGCATGGGAAGAGCAATTACTTTTTCAATGTTAAATCTTTTGAAGATAATATTAAAAAGTTTCATGTATTTAATTAAATAATGAATCAATTTAATTAAACATTCTAAAAGGATTTGTAACAAAGTCTGTTATTTGTCCAAAAGTCTGAACCATACAAAAATATTTTCACACCAGAAACGTACCGGACCATGCTTTGGTATGATCCAAACCGAGACCACCTCTTTTCGGCGAACCAAGGTTCTTCTGTTTAGTCAAGGGGAGGTTTAACACCTGTAATTTTGGTTCAGATCAAACTAAAAAGTCCAAAATCTGGATCAAACAAGGTAGGTGTGCAAGTGTTCTAAGATTTTACTGCAAATATATATTGACTCCAATATCCTTTGACAGTCTCCTTTTTTACCAATAATCTTTGGCCCTGAAAAAAAACGATATCCACCCACAGTTAGCTATATTCATGCTATACGGAATGAGCTGGATTATGCTAACAAAATCAATGTCAGTAACTTGATTTGCAATGTCAAGAATATTGAAATTCAATTTAATATCTTGTCAGTTTCTATCATTATTAAACAACATTTTTGATCAAATGTCAGGTCCAATATGTTGAACATAATATTATCTGTTTTACTAAGTCTAAACAGGGCATATATTAGCAAGCTGACGTTAGTTTTGTCCGTTTTCTTACTCATTTAGCAGCTCAACAGTTACGCCTGGCAGTTAGTGGTGCAAATACTGTCTTCAGTGACAACTTTCTCTACATAACAACTAGTTTGTGTGATGCAATCTGTTCAAACTCAGGTATGCACTAACACGGTAGATGTATAAAGAGACCTTGACACAGCATTGGATGCAGGGCCGCATTCATTCCTATAAAAGTTGCTCAGTCGCTGGGTATAAAAATACCTGATCTCCACGAACCGCCTCCTTCAGGTTTAGCACTCCACTAACTTGAATTTTGATTAATGATTTAACTGTGCAGCTCCTCTAGACTTCTCAAATGTTATTGGACTAAATGGATCAAATTCTGATAGTGAAACGAGTCATTTTGCGGGGGGGATGTGTTTCCACCGATTTACAGACGTTTCTTTGTCAATGTAAGTCTATAGGAAAATACATTTTTGGGCACTATGACATCACGTGACAGGCTCGGAAGTTGTAATTCCACTGTTTGGCCACAACAAAAAAGTTTCTGCAGCATACTTCCTGTGGGCCCAGTTTCCATTTATTAAAGATTTTCGTAATATATCAAGGAGAAAGTTGAACTTACAGTATAAGCAGGCAGTGCAACCAGCTCCAGGCTGATACTGGCCATGATTTTATTAAAACATCCGCCATAACAACTTAAGTGTTTGAATCTGGATATCATGTTTGAATATATTCATACATATTTAATGTGTATCAGTACATGTCTCTGCTAGCTATGTGTCAAGTCAGGTTGTACAAAAAACAACAGATACAGATTCATCCCAGAAGAAACAGAGATATCAATTTCTCCACCCACAGTAGCCTTAGTCACCCACAATGCAGTGCAACCACAGGTCATGTTGAATTTTTAATAAACGATATATAATAACCTGCTGTTTTGCTCTTGCTGTGCTGTCACAATTTCCCTCCTACGCCCCCTGCACTACATTACCATCAGTGATCTATTATAAGAACGCCTGATCACTAATGTTGTTTCAGAGAAGGTCATGGATAATATCCACAGCAGAAACTCTGCATCACAACACTGATTCTAATAGAATTAATGGGCAGCGATCAGCTAATGAGGCTGAAACTGCACCATTCCAGTCAATTTAACCAAACAGTTCAGCCCTCAGTTTGCATTGTGATCACGTATAATATACCTCATCGCTCTACATGCACAGTACATTCTCCAAAGCTTGTGCTTTTCACTGGGAAGTTCACTAAACAGCAGTTTCATCATTAGATCCTGTGCCCCTAACCAAAAAAAAAAACCTTGCAATACTCAATCCTCCAGGGTTCACAGTTGTCTTCGTGGTAGCCATATTGGTCGTTTTGCCCCCCACCCTCTCCACCCGCCACCCTTTCCAGGAAGAGGGACCTATTGTTAAATGATCCATTCATTGTCTGTGGCTCTGCTGGCTCGTCCAGAGCTTCTGGTCAGTGGAGAGTGGCTAATCTGCCATGCTGTCTGTGTTTGTAGGGCTGTAACGGCACCGACTAAATGTTGGTGTATTCCCTACACAGCAACCTACCAACCTGTCTAACTGCCTGTCTGTCTGCTGAAGCGGTTGACCACCTGTGCGAACACCTGATTGTATCGGTCTGTCTCACTGCATCAGTATCGAATTTCCTAAATGTCTGTCTTTGTGTGACAGAACATTTGACCACTTGACCGTGCACACCTGTCTCTCTTCCTGCCTTCTTGTGTCAATAGCTGTCTGTCTGCGAGCCAAAAAGTGAATCACACACAATCGCATCAAGCGACAGGAAAATGGAGATGAAAGGGGCATCTATTATTGACAGCGGTTTTATTTTGGAAAATTATTAACACAACCTGCCATCATCCATCAAATGGTGAATATGAAACAGTACGAAGCAAAGTAAAATTAGCATCTGGCAGAGCATCTCAGTAAACACCTCGTATGCTGTGTGAGTCACTGCAAATCATTTCTTTCAAACTTTTTGCCCTTCAAACCAAAGTTATTAACTACTTTAAGTTTACTGCAGATATGACTGGAAATTCAAGGTGAAAGGCTCAGTGCCACTGTGATAATCAGAGCAAGAGAAACTGGCCACAGCCAGCGCCGAAATGGATCTCTCGCCGGGGAAAAAAATTGCATGTGGTGCATTATTATTATTTTTTTTATTAGGTCTAAAAAATGCTTTGTAAAGCATTTATTGCAGCAAGAGGGAATAGCAGATGAATTTCTCACTGGGATAATGTGCAGCAGAGCTTCTTCCTCTGCATGTCGTCTCTATAAATATTCAGACCCACGGTCCAGGGGTCATGTTGGGCAAAAGGAAAGCAGTGGTTATTCAAACAGTGTTTTGCTGGCGTGTTGCAAAAGGTTGATACAGGTCATGTTGACTGAGTGACCCTACAGCCTGCCTCTCTTCTTCTGTACATATTTAAAAGTATCCTCTATTTTGCCTCTGTCTCTCTCCTCTCTTTTCTTAACTTTCTGTCCTTATATTTCTCACAACCTTTGCTTTTTCTTTTTATTACAGTTCCTTTGTATTTACCTGCATTTGTCCTTTCTGTCTTTCATCCTTTCTTACCTCCATACACTCTTTCTGTATTCACTTCTTCTACCTCTTTATCTCTCTAGGAGACATTAGTCACACAAACAAGAACCAATATTTCTCCATAACACAGCAACAGTCAGAGCAAGGCTAGCTGATTCCCCCGTTTCCGGTCTTTATGCTAAACTAAGCTAACAGTAGCTTCGTATTTATTGTACAGTAATGTGAATAGTATAAATTCTCTCATCTAATTCCTGCCCAAAAAGCAAAAAGTGTACTTTTCAAACTGTTGATGAGATCATTCAATTTTTTTTGGCCCTACTTATGGCCATAATTTCATAATTGATATAACAGCATACTTACCAAAGTAAAAGCTGAGATCTAGGACATGGCTACATTACCACTGACTAGGCAAGACACTTTAAGTGAAGAGAAGTCACATAAGTAAACAATTTAGCCTGATTATGTATCCTGAGTATCCAAAAATATATCCATAAATTACAGTTATAATTTCTCACAGCGGAGTAAATCTGTGAGCGAACACAATTTCTGGCAATTACACTACCTTTGTTTTATTTTTTAAATTTGTTGAGGAGTTTATTTAAGCGAACAGTTAATAGTTAAAGAACATACATTTTTCAGAAATGCTTTCTTTCAATTACCCAGAGTTAGATGAGACAGTTAACACCACTCTCATATCTGTGAGCAAAATTTGATCATACAGCCTGGAGATGGTTCACTTAGTTTTGCATTTCATTTTTTAGTGACCTTTAAGACTCTTACAGAAGTCACTGTGCCTCTCCAAGAAGTACTTGATGTTTTTTACAATTCATTTTTCCAACATTATATATACATTTAATGTCTTAAAGTGGAAATAGACAAGTTTATTTGCTTTAACTTACTATTATTAAGTAAATGTTTATTGCATAGTGTAATGGCGATAGAATAATGGCACCATCAGTGATAAGACTGGTTCTCCTTAAGCCTCGCTTTCATTGTGTAATTATGTCTGCCACCAAGTACGATCTCCTAAGAAACTGAAGGCTCGCTGTGTGGCACAAAGGAAGTGCGTTACTAAAACAGGAAGAAGATAGCACTTTTGTTTTCCCTGGTAAATGGACTGCAGTTGTATGGTGCCTTTCTGGTCTTCTGACCACTCAAAGCACTTTTACACTACGTCACATTCACCAATTCACATACTGGTGGCCGATGTCACTATACATGGTGCCACCTGCTGCTCAGTAACATTCACAGGCTCGATGGTTTTAGAGTTACCCGTTTCCACTTTAATTTGTGGGCTCGATGTAGATTTGGCGAGCTGTTTTCCCTGTTTCGCTATGTTCACTCGCAAAGAGTGCAAAGAAAGCTTTTCACAAACTGTTAAACTATTCCAACTCTCTCCCATCTTTACCTTTTTACACTTGTGCTTTCTACATTTTCTCCTCCTCCCAGTTTTAACATTCCTTTCATTTTATTATCCACACGTCTCTCTGCATTCACTCCCTTCCAGCAAGTATCTCACAAATAACAATGTGTTATCAAAGTTCTGTGTTATCAACCACACCTAAACAAGCATCACATCAGCTGATATTAACTTTGGTACTTTCAAGAGCTTTGGAAAAAAGTGTTAAACTGATATCAAGAGGCATTTTTAGATTCACAACATGATGCTCAGTTTGGTACCTTATTTACAGTTTCTCAGAATCTGCTGCTGACTGTATATCCCTCCTTCCACTCCTCCCTACCTCTGTCCTTTGTCCCTCCCTCACTCAGCTTTTTTCATCTCCTCCATCTCCCTTCTGAAAGCCCCGGCCCGTTCAATTAGCCATCTGCTAGCCTGGCCGGCAGCAGCAGAAGCGGTGTGACCAGCCACTTTGATGGTGCGACCCCGAGGATCAGGACAGGTGAGCGGGCCGCAATCAGCCACTTTGATTACTCCCTTAACCACTGCAGAGCAACCAATTTACCACAGGGTTACCACTGAACCTATTAACCTGTTAGCGTGCACAGCCACCCGCAAGGAAATTGGATGCTGGAGGAAGGATGTAATGTGGTGTTTTCTAATGGAAATCATGTCAGTGTGCCCTTCAGGTGGAGCAAAATAAGATCTTGAGGTGATGTGTGTGCATGGGACAGGATACATGGTTGCATCAAAGTCGTAATCAGGGACATAATCCAAGAGATTACTGGCACTTAAGTCTCTTTCTCTCTCAGATCCTCACATTTCATCTTCTGTTGCTGTTAACTAATCATGGTCTCTTTTCACTGCAGCATAATGGGAAACACATTAAGTCACATGGAAATATTGCCAACAGGCATCAGTGTATACGGCCCAAGAGTTTACCTCCGAGTGTGTGTGTATGTGTTGGTGTGATAACAAGGTCAGTAAGAACAGGAAGCAATTAGCTGCTATTAGGCACCACTGATTAGGCTGTTAATTGTTTTTCCGCTGAACTCTCTTCCTATATATGTTTTTCACCATTTGGGGGATTATTTTAATGTTCTCAGCCAATTATAATATGAAAGATAAGACCAACAGTCCCTAATGGCTTAACAATGATAATGCAGTTATTGCTACTGTTATGAAAGCTGAATAGCAGACTCATGTTATAGGAGAATCTTAAGCCCAGTTCAGATCAAGATTTGTAACAAGATTAAACTGTTTTAGAAT
>JAPZEB010000014.1:19448784-19466507 GCA_029783705.1 Chaetodon striatus | reverse complement strand
TGTGCTAAATTTTGACTGTTTTCTTAGTGTTTTTCTCTTTTTAGACAAGTCAACTAGTCTTCATTAAAATTTTCGTTTAGTCGGCAGGGAAATTAGTTGCCAGGAACATCCGTAGTTTACACCAAACGGAGGTACAAAACCCACAAAGAATTATCAGCAGTTTTAGCATCTTTCAGCTTATTGATTTGGTTTAGCAGCCTCACTATGTTGATTCACTCTTGTCAATCTAATCTGCATTATTTCCAGCTTTTGTAGTTTGTTTTTAGCAGCAGTAAAACTCAAATAAACTTACTTGCTGTAAACTACAGCAGAAATACAAAGTTAGCGACTAGTTGGTGAACTCGGTGGAGCATACAGCAGCTAAAGACCCCGATATTTCCCTCAGGAGCCGGCTGAGACTAAAACAGATTCAAAAGGAGAATGAATGTTTGCCTTGAATACATTTGCACCTGGAAAAGTCTGAGACATAGATAAGAAGTTGATTACAGCCATTTAAAACCTTCTTCTTCACTACAAAGTGAGACAATACCTAGAGTTAGAACGATGGTGGGGAACGGTTGCATCACTGGAGGTTGACGTTAACACGTGAAGTTCTGAAAGAAAATACAAGAGCGATAATAGATACCTGACATGTTCAAATCCTTGTAGCTGCAGACCACATGCAATCACAGCTTCTCACACCTCTCATTATCATGTATTATAGCAACACATTAGAGGAGAAGTGTGAACGCACAGTTAGCAATTATCACAATTAACCCATTCATGTCTAAACTACATTATAAGAGCCTCATTATCCAAAGTGTTTGATCCAAAGTGTTGTCTGTGATGGGATAATTTCCCATTATGCTAGCTTGCTAGCATGATGGCTAACGCGCTGCCAAAATAGCCATGGTTAAAAAAAAGAAAAGCCTGAAAACATGTGGTTGGATAATACAAACAGATGCTGCGAGAAAGGCGTCACATCCTAAACATCAGTTTTACACAATTTACTTGATTTCCGACTCCTCCTGCAATTGGATGAGCTTGAGTCAGTGAGAAGATATCAATAGAAGGAAATAACATGATTCAGTGCACTGTAATTAGAGATTCAGCGAGATGAAAAGAGAAGATTTGCTCTTTGACACCGGTCACACACAGAGAAACACAAATACTATCTAAATGTCATCAGGCACACTGTAGCTGCAGAGCCTCGTGCCAGAATGTGCACAGTGAATTCATTATTTTCATCTATTTTCATCTCGGCGCCATTATAACTCTGTCAAAGGAACGTGACTCACACAAGAAGAGAAATTGGAAAGCAAAGTTAAAAGTCACACAGCCAAGGAAATGGTTCGATTCCTTTCCTCAAACGAGAACTGCCTTTCCAGAACAAACAGGGTCCAATATTAATTTGTTTGAGCAGATTTCTGCGATGATCAAATGGGACAACCTCTTTATTATATATGACGAACTGGTAGATTGAAAACTATCTGCTGCATTATCTCTTCTCCTCAGACATGGTGGCTGAAGCTATCCGAGCACAGATCAGTAATTACTGCAGGTTGTCAACAATTTATCACCGAGGTCCCGTGGGCTCCTGCGCGCAGGCTGGACGTGATTGTACACGTGCACACTCACACGCGCTTCAAAGCGTGAACACAAACGCACAGGTTGGCACACAAAGTCACACACGTGCAATGAGCGTCAAAGACACACAGGTGTCAGTGTGACGGTACATCACCTTTCTGTCCTTCATGATAACACTGAGTGCCTTGAGGAAGGTTCTGTATGGCTCTTTTAGTTACTCACACACACACACTCGCACGCAGCCAGCCAACAGCCATTCATTTACTGAATTGCTTGTGGAGTGGCCAGCAAATTAGTTTCTATAAATATCATGATTTTTTTATTCTATTAGCTTTCATTTTGCAGGTAAACAAACCTCTCCCTTCTTGGCGCTACGCAACATTAGCATAAAAACCAATTAAACAAATTATGGCCATTGATATTTTTCTTACAGACGTATATTTATTGAGTGTAACATCAAGTTTAGTTCTTAAAACTGAAATTATTCCTGCTGCCATCAGTTGTCGGCTGCTCATCAAAATAATTCTGTTACAGATGTTAAACAACAATCCATCATCAAACCGCTAAGGTCACACTGTAAGTCATTTCCTGTGCGGTTTACATCTCTCGGCGCACACACAAACATGAAACCCTCCATCACCATACTGTTAAATGTGATTTATGAAAAGTGACAACAGCATCAGTGTTTTTAATTATTAATAGGGAAGAGTCCGCGGGAGTCATCTCTCAATCCTGCCACAAAGGTAATGGGGTTATTTGTTGTGGCTGAGGCCCTTAAACTTTGATTCATTTGACAACCGTCCCTTGTGTCAAGTGGAACAGCAACGGCAGGTAGATAAGAAGGCTATTCCCAGTGATCCCGTGACATTGACCCGCCGTGCTGGAATGTACCTGCACTCACACACAAACACGAGCTGCACACACACATTTAAACCCATTTAATCTTCCAGCCAGTGTTACAAGTCCTCTTATTGAGACACTATTACAGGAGCTGAAGGTCAAGGGGTGACCCTTTTAAATTGCATCTCAGTTGGACTGAATAAAAAAAGCGCATTAAGAGGTTAAATGGAAAGGTTAAGTGATCGCACTCACACTTTACTATACTTCCATAAAGCGGATGTCAACACTCTCCATATTTCATGTTTATCCAGATTTTTAAATGTAACTGTAAATGCATCCTAACATGGTGGCACACTGTGTTTATCATTCAAGGCATCTGTCATGCTGTACAGGGGTAGCTAAGGCACACAGCGCTTCAATCTGTGCTAATTACAATCCTACTGTGAAGGTACACTGTACTCCAAAACCTTTTTACTGCTCCTCTTGCAGGACTGCAGGAGCCCAGAACAAATTAGTCTAATAGCTGGAAAGCGCCTTCTAAGCAGTGGCAGAGGTCAACAAGCTGGAAACACGCACAGGTACGCTGGACAAGGACAAAGCAGAATATGGCTCATGTCATTGACCGTCAAAGGTGTTTCTGAACAGTGGACAAATGCAGAATCAGAGGCTGATGAGCACACTATCAAGGTGACATAAACTCTACAGCACAGATTTGATTTTAAAAGTCAGAGCTAATTGGGGAAGTTGAAGTTACTGTCAACGCCTGTCCAGCTCTACACTCTTGCACAGCCCATAAGCAGATTTAAAATGACGTACAATGGGTCCTTAAGTTTAGTCATGCGTAGACAAAAGCACACCTCTCATTTCTAGTCTGCCACGGTCCATTTTGTTTGCCTAAAATGACAAATGGCAAATTTTATCGGCTGTAGCTAGTTAGCTATGTAAGCTAACATTTACTGCACTGATTGAAAAAACTCTGTCCCTGGTCCATTTATTTGTTCGTTTTAAAACAATAATCCTGTAAAAGGTTTCTTAAATACGCACCCAACGGTAATCTCTATAAACACATATCTGCATATGTATGCAGAATCTGTAGGTGACGGTACAAGGTTTTCTGTATCGTGTTCTGGTTTCTGTTTGTAGTGCGTGTGTAGTTGTAACCAATCAAACTTGAGTGGCAGGTAAACAGTCCGTGTGGAGAGGCAGAATACATTGGCCGAACTGCAATCTTGTAACCCACCAGCTACCGTCTAACGACAAGTTAGCTTTACATTTGCTCTTTTTGTAATTAATCTGCATTCATATGGGGATATCTGTTTGTGGAAATGAGCCGTAATGATCGGCGCCCTAAGGGTTTTGGCACAGCTATCTCCTGCCCAACACACTGGCCCTTGCCCCCAGAGGATTCCTCGTCAGACGATAGCCGATGGGTTCCAAGATTGCACCCGACAACTACTTAACTACATGTCGCAGACAAAGAGTCATCATCCTCACCAGCTAACACAGACAACATGGCAACAAAGACGCAGAATTGTTCTCGTATTGCAGTGCAGATGTATTATAGTCATCAGGGTTTGGGTAAGCATCACTGAGCGAGCTAACAGTGGTCCTGTTCAGTCAGATTAGCTTGCCTTGTACTAGTTCCTTCAGACAGGAATGACCCAGGCGTGATCTTTCTGCTATTCCATTCTGTATTTGGAAAGCCTCTTTCCTCACACAGGGAAACTTGCCAACACTTCACAAAACCATACATCTAGGTGTCCCTTAACAATGGCAATGGTGACGCTGAGCGCCAGACCTGTCATTGTGTCATTGTCTTCAGTACAGTGTTACTTAATACCTCTCTGCTTTGTCTCGTAAAACTCGTTTGGTTTCATTATTTCTCAGCAAGGGGTTCCTGGTTCCTGGTTCCTGCTTCGACCGCACGCAGGGGGGGCCTTCTTTATGGAGTTGGAATGTTCTCCACGTGTCAGCAAGGGTTTTCTCCAGATACTCACATACACACACGTTAATTTTTGAATAAGATACAATCCCATATTATACGGGCAGGGGGCAAACCTACCCAGAAGCCACCCTCACTCTGCCACTGAATGTATAGAGCTGCAAGTGTTAGTCTGCACTCTGTCAGGACAGGCTTCCACCTCTTCTGGAAATGCAAGCTAGTTGTGAATGATGTTCTTTTTAATTACATGAAACAATGCAAACTAATTTACTGGTTAGTTATTTTGACTCCTTAGCTTTGGAAGCAATAGTTAAAACTCGGTTACTACTGTCAGCAGTAAACTAAATATCTGGACATGCCAACGTTTTCATCTTACTGTACGTTAGAGCAGGAAAACACACATAAATTTGTTCTTTACAACTTTGCCTTATTGTATTTGGTTTTGGAAAGTTTAAAAAACATACAGTACCCCCTAAACTGGCAGCGCTGCTGTGCCAAATTACCTTTGCTAAGCTATCGGACAATCGCGGGATTAGCTAATGGTAAATTTCTGAACTCTTTTCATCTTCTGCCGGTAGCTAAACGCGAACATACAGAAGTGTAACTAACTTCAATTTAGTTATGAATATTCCCTCCCTATTAGCTTTCCTTACCCAATTGATATGTACCAGTATTTGAATATCATTTCGGCTTAAAAATCTCATTACCAGTGTGTTACTACATGCTACACAAACAAAGTCAACCGTGAAAAAGTAACCAGGAAATCCATCTCTGCCTGTCTAAGATCACGCCGCTATCTATTTGTTTATCCCTCAGAATGCATCACCAAACCAAATTAAAACTCATATCTTTGCGCTCCAGGCTTCCCAATATTATTTCCAATCAGGGAGGGAATTATTCAGCGTTGTGTGAGTAGCGATCTGTTATATTTGTGAACGGTGAGGCTGCATTACCCGCATGCGAGGGTACAGTAAGGACAAGATTAAATATTAATTGCATAGTTATTTATACTGCATATTCATATTTATCTCACCTGCTAAAATGCATGCAGAGCCCTTATTTCTGTTCTGCAACTATTAAAAGATATCAGCACTAAAATTATATCAGTCAGAGCAGATAATCATTTTAATGTGTATTTATGGAAGTTCTACACAGTAACTAAACATTATTAGAAAGCTGAAATATGTGATTCACTGCTGCTGTTTCGGTGTTATTGTTCTCAGAGGATTTGAAAGAGCTGGTGACACTGAAACCAGCTTTCTCTTGCACCTGCTGCATATGCATTCAGTGATAGATGAGGGTCAAATATTGTACGTTTGACACTAAAATGGGTCTTTATTTAGCTGCGCCAGGGAGGTTTGTACTTGGTTCATCAGGTCAGTGATCTAATTTCAAGTTGCCTGCGTAAATGTTACTGTATTCCTCCTCTGAGTCCTCTAGAAATGTTCCTTTTCGTCTGTCATGTGACCTTTCAGTATTTGCACATATGCAGGCCCATATAGCTTTCATTTAGGACACTGAGGTCGTGTCCCCGGTATTTCTAGTAACATAGGGGTTTGACGAGGTGTTTAAGTCATGCGCAATACTTTAAATGGCATTTTGTGAGATCTGTATCTGTATGGTCTCCCCAAGTGTACAAGTCTTAAGTATTAGGCCTAAAGTTTGGCTTCCACTGCGGAAAATGGTTTTTATTTTACAAAAAAAAGCAGGTATTGTTGACATAAGGTCCTAGAATATTTCAGTGCAAATAAGACACACCTATGGCCAGTGTTGGGAAGCTACATTGAAAGAATTGCTTTGCAAGCTGCCAATTATTTCACACTGAAAGAAGATGAACTACAGCTAAACTAGAGATAAAGTTGGTTAACTAAAGTTTCTTAGAAAAAGTTGTTCAAACTACTTGCTCAAATGCCTCTGAAAAAAACAGATCAAATTGGCAGTGTACATGTATTAAAAAAATATTACAAAACTTAATACAAAAGGGGCAAATGCCAGCAAAAAATGGTCCTCAATCAAGTTGAGTCCCCACTTGTTCAGTGGTCATTCATAAACCAAAAAATCAAAGTACTCTACTATTCATGGGAAAGTGCACAGAATGTCAGTCTGACACCTGCCTTTCAGTTCAGTTGCCAGAAGAAAATGTTGCCATTGTATGTTCCTACAAACCATGAATTTGTTACATTCGCACATTTCATACTTATCCCATCAGCTTTCTTTAATTGACGTAATATATGAGCTGACTTTGTTCATCAGGGGGTGGAGGGGATGGTTGATGGTGTGTCACCTTTGCCAAGCCACAGACCACTGTTTGAAACCAACAAACAGTTTGTGATATAGTGTGTCATTGCTGCCTTTCCAGTGGCTTTTTAGGCAACAAACGGGGGTGTTTTTTAGCAACACGTTACTGTGTTTAAAGCGGGGATAGTGCCACAAAAAGCACTTGTTTTTTACAGAGACATCACTGCTTTTTCAGCAGTGATTGCGCCCCCAAAACCAGGTATTTTGGTGCCCAAACCTATCCACATGTTAACCAAAGCACTGTTGAAAGTAGTAATTTTAACATATTCGCTACATAATAATATAAATATAATGTATCCATGGTTTTCAGAAACATACTATGCCATCAGTTTTTTCCAGGGATATGGTTAGCCTTCGAGAAACTAGAGTCCAGGTGGGGATACTGCACCAAAAAGGATAATTCAGACACTAGATAACGTCTAAAACACCATGCAACAACTTCTCTTAACTCTCTTAACAAAGAGGGTTCAATTACAGTAAAGAAGCAATGATTACAAAAATAAATAAATAATTTCTTCTCTTTTATAGCCCAAATTTGTTTGTAGTTTTAGTAGTTAAAATGGCTACCATCAATCCACAGTTCGCTATCCTCCAACACTGCCTGGCACAAACATGGCCTAATACAATTACCACACAAACAAAATGTAGATTTGGGTAGGTACATCAGACAATGTTCGACCAACAAATACGCTGTATTGTGGTAAATAATCTTAACGACAAATGAATATTAATTAATCCTCTCACCATTGATAACAGCCGCTGCTCCCAGTCAAATAGCGCGGTTTGTTATACTTCCGGTATTTTCCCGGTGCCCCTTGACCTCTGAGCAGGCGGTCTGAGACAACAATGAAACCACGCCCCCTGCTGGCCACAGTCAGTACCTACAGTAGAAATGCTCCAGAGGAACATGATGTTTACAGTGGTTTTGTTGCTTGTATATTTTTATATGAATGCTCCTAACACCTGGTTACATTACATTACAGGCTTTTGTGTCTTTTAAGGAGGCTTCTGATATTTATTTATTTATTCATTTAAGACGAAATATCTTAAATCAGACTGTTTTATGAAACAGTAGCCTCATGTAACTGCTGCGACACAGTATAGAGAAAAGATATCAGGAAAAAATATATGAAATGAATTACTAAAATGTGCAAAAAAAATACAGAGTGGGTGCACTGGCAGAATTTTCACTCATGACCTTGGTGTTTTCTAAAATCCTGGCTGAGGCTCTGAAAGTATTTACACTCAGTGCTCCCATTAAATTCATCTGTAATCTCTGATTTATGGAAGAATACATGACTTAACATTTAAACACTGATTTAACACTGACATGAACATGCTTGTTTAGACTTGCATGAATCTATTGCCACTAAAATGACCCATCATATCTGCTGCAGCAGAAAATCTGATTTACAGTGCCTGTATATGCATGCTTTAACCACCTGGTTACATAAGATTACCCACATATTACACTTTTTTTAAGGAGGCTTCTGATATTTATTATAGACTGAACAGTGTTTAGAACATCATGCAGCAATGAGGATATAGAGACAAAATAACAGGAAAGAGGAAAATGAATAAATAAAATGTGGGAGGGAAACATCGCAAAGTGGACACACTGGCAGAATTTTTATTCATCCTTGGTATTTTTTCTTTAAATCCTGGCCTCGGCCTGGAACTATTTACACTCAGTGTTCCCAATAAATTCATCTGTAATCTATGATATATGGAAGCATATATGACGAAGACTTTCAAGTGAGTCAGTTTGAGCTAAAATGACCTTGTATATTTACAAAAGCAAAGATTAGGACAAATGCAAAACAATGATGTTTAACAGTCAAAGAAGATAATTTGTGTAATATTTTTGGAAGGGAAATAATTAATTGAAAATAAGATGATTAACAAATATAAAACCGAGTTATGAACAAAAGTGTGTGTATGAAGTTTTTGTTTGGGACTTTGGGGTAGGCCTATATCCTCCTGAGACCTGAACTTTTGTTTGGTATGCTTTTTAAATTTCTCTTGGCTATCTGAGATCAGTAAGTATAAAAAAACTTAACATTGTCAACAATAATTAAGTCCCAATGTCCTCAAATGAGACAATAATAAAGTCCCAATGTCCTCAAATGAGTACTTCCTAATTAACAGTCTTAGTTTGTTACTGTTGCTGAAATTGGTCAAATTTGTTGCCATTTCAAACTACAAACATTATCAATCATAAAAAAAACATAATATGTGATCGGGTTTTGGACATTGTCCACTTTTGTGTCAGGTTCAGCTGCAGGCTGACTTGGCAGAGATGGCTGCCATTTTGTTTCTACATGGATTAGTGTAATGTGATCTTACTACCCACAAATGAGGACAACAGGTCTAAGTTAAGTAGAATAAAGGTCAAGTACACCCAAAATGTGATGTCCTTATATGAGGACACAGGGTCTCGGGAGGAAATATAATATACATTTATTTTGCTTTGCTTGTTTTTTTCATTTTTATTGTGTAAACTTATGGAACAGTGCAAAACAATTAACATAAAAGGGGCAGGTGCAATAAGCTAAGGCTTTTCAGTCAGCAGAATTTGCTTTGGTTTTTATAGTTATTCATTATTATTATTATTTTTGGATTGTATGAGATGGAAAATGATCAAAATATATTAAACTAAACTAAACTAAACTAAGCTTAACGATCTGAAACAGACTTGTGTTAATTAACTGCCGCCAAAATCCACACTTATCCTCTGTTGGTTATACATCGCAAACTCTTGACTTACATCCGATACAGTAATTTCTGCCGCAAACAGTATCCCACTGTTCTAATTTGTAGAGAAAACTGTAGGTTACATTGATACAGTACTTTTCTTTAGATATCATAACTCTGCTCCACAAACTGGACACATGTTCTTTTGGACAACCTTCCATCTGGCTGTAGTTTAGTTTCATGGTCACCAGCCAACCTTTAGTCAGTGCACTTGACTCACAAGCGCTGGAAGAAATTAAATGTTGACGTCCTTTTGGCAGTTCTAGGAAACATAATAAGGAATCCCTCCTGGTGTTACCTTAATAATCTTCCTCTATAAGAGGCCACAAAAAGCTTCAGTTTCTGGCCCTGTGGTTTTAATTTTCGCTGTCAACAATAACAAGTGTCAATACCCCTCATTTCCACTGCAGGCTCATAAATTCTGCCACTTTCTTATTATTTCCTCTTCTTCTTCTCACACTCATCTTTCGGTGCCTTTAAAGTCAAAAGGTCTCTTTTCATCTGCAAATGCCAACGTGAAGCGTATTGTCACCAGCTGTTCTTTTTCCTCTCTGCTTCTCCTATCTCGTCTCTCTCTCTGTCTCTCGCCGCGCTGCTTCGACAGGCTGCCAAGCCAGAATTATACACCAGGTCAGGACTAATGAGTGGGTTTGGAACATTTTCTCATATTTATCAAGATGAACCTGCTGATCCCCTGCCTCTCCAACCTTCTCTCTTATTCAGTTTGTTGTCTCCAGTTTTTAGAGGGATTCGCGGCTGCGCTTCCCTCAAACTGACTCAGGCTCAAACCGACGCTCAGCCTTCAGACACAAACTTCACACTTTACTTTTGATATCACAGGAATTTTAGAAGGTTATGTGTAGAAATAATGGGCATCCTGGAGACTCTGTTGACCCAAGACACCTGCTACATCCTGGCTGTGAGTTCAGCATCAGACCTTTTTTTGACATTTCTTTGGTCTCTACTTCTTTTCTGCTACAATCAAGCAGAAGTTTAGAAAGATATACTGTCAAGTGGTGAATAATACATATCGAATTCAAGACTCTCAGCCTGCTATAAGACATTTTCTTCAGCCAAATTCCTCTCTGCCCCACTTGGTTAAGACCTACAAACCCCCTTTTTCCCCTCAAATGAATCACACAATTGTCTTTCACCAGCAGTCTAGTGGAAGAGAGAATTCATTGACTTTCAATTACTAAATATGGGGTATAACTGGCCTAATATGGAAATCTTGTAAAACGTTTCACTGGGGGCAGTAAAATGGGATTTGTGCTAGAAGTGAACATTGTTTCTCGCGATTGTAAGGTAATGGAGGATCTATCCTTCCACATCACAGGCAGACAAAGGGATTTGCTTTCACTGAAAAATCTTTCCGACCTTGTTCCAAACCCATTTGGAGGTGTAAATTCACCACGCTTCACTCTCAGAAGTCAAATTTACCCCAACTCCCTTGATAATTCCTTCCGATCCATTACCCAGCATGCTGATGTGCTGGGCTGTTTGTAGCTGCCATGCAGCTGCGTCTGCTGCAAAACATACAATCAACCGGAGGCAGACCTAACAGACACAGAAGAATTTATTTGGTAAACAGGCTTTTATTTGATTTCCTGTCATGCTGTGGCGTACAGCAGTGGAGGACGATATTGTGTTCATTAGTTTATGTGCATTAGCAAAGGAATCTAATGGTTTATGCATACGAGGCCAACAGCGGAGGGCTCGGATGATTTAGGATGATGCTCATTTTATGGAAATCAAAGCAAGAAATAAGAATAGTTCTCGCAACGCACAGACGCTTCCCCTCCTCCTGGGTTTCTGTCCCGCAGTTGTCTCTGGCAAGACAGTGCAGTGCATTATTCCCCACCCCAACACACACACACAAACACACACACACCTTCTCCCTCCCTCCCTCCCTCCCTCCCTCGCCCTCTTTCTCCTTCGATCTTTCTCCTTCACCTTCCCTCCATCCTCCTCTCTTGTTGCTGTCAGAACGCATTAGGACGTTGCTAACGAGTGACTTAAATTAGGATCCCCCGCAGTCCTATCCAGGTGTGGGTAATGAGGTGGGAAGACAGGAGATTGGGGCTCCTCCTCCGTTCTTTCACTCACTAAACAAGAGAGGGAGATCATTCTGTCTGTACCAGCAACACATCAAAATATTCCTCCTTGCATCTTACAGGTCCAGCGTGTAGGATTTAGGCGGCTATGTTGGCAGAAATGGAATATAAGAAGTATGTTTTCTTAAGTGTGTAATCACCAGGAAATAAGAACTGTTGTGTTTTCATTACCTGAGAATAAGCCGTTTATATCTACACAGGGGGCGGGTCCTCGTCCATGTTGCACTGCCATGTTTCTACAGTAGGCCAGAACTGACAAACCTTAGCTCTACATGGGGCCATTCACATTTTCGTGTCGTGTCAGAAGCCCTTCCGTGACAAGAGTGTTTGAAAAAAATGGATTTTTAACATGAAACTGCTTCATCTGTGTTTTCACCGGTTTAAATGGTTAGGTTCGATTGTTTTGGAGAGGAGGAGACCTCAGCAGATAATTTGGCTCTTGCTAAAAACCTTCTGAACATCTGGATCTCCAGTATTCAGAGAAAAAAGTGAGTTCACATTAGCAGGAGTAGGCTAGCAGCTCATCTGCAGCACTCCAGACAGCATCGAAGAAACGCTTTATTGTGAAGTGAAACTGTTTTTACCACCTGGTCCATTTGTTTTGGAGAGGAGGAGACCCCTGCAAATACGTCGGCTCACGGTAAAAACCTCCTGAACAATGAACACTGAAGGAATCCTAACCAAGGGGACTTTCAGCCGGTTGCAATCTGCAGTCTTCACTGCTTAAATCTTACACACTGTTCCTTTAAGGTGTAACAAGGGTATATGCTGGTGATGTGACAGAATACATAAAACTACATAAGTCTAAACATAAATATTTTTGCACATTAACCTCTAAACAACACAGGACTGACACTGTTAGACTCATGACAACTGTTATTTGTTATATATTGCTGAGGATTAATGGAAACCAGCACTGAAATGCACTAACGCAGACAAGCTTAATGATATGGAAATTGAAGTCGTAAGTTCGTGAAATGCAGTCATGAGCTCTCTTCTCAAGGCCATCAGTTAGATCTGAGCTCCGGCGGCTGATGGGCTGTGATCTGTTATCGTCCCTGTGGCCTGGCCTCTCACAGACAGGCTAAATAGGTGGTCTCCCTCCACTGGAGGTGGAAATGAATCTGGCCTCAGATCCCTTCTCCTTTCTGCTCCCTCTAACACCCCGCCTGTCTCCCCATCTACCTATCTAGGCCATCTCACTTTTCGTTTGACGTGGCGGGTGTGAGCAGCGGATATCTGCGTGTGTGTGTACGTGTGTATATCTGTGAGCCTCAACTTTCCAAAACTACAGAATGATCAATTGCAGCAGGATCTTTTATTGAATCCAATTACCTTTGATTCTTTCTGCGGCTGATCCGACGCTCTGAAGCAGCAGAGTCAGCTAAACATTCAGGGACTCAGATTCTTCCTGCTCTTCATCACTGTCCGTCAAGCCGCCACGACTTATCAGGATCAACGGAGGCCTTGACAGAGTGACATAGTCACAAATGATGGCCATCTGCCTTGCATGAAAGTTTCTGAGGAAACTAATCTGATTACCATCCCTCCTCGCTGCCTCAGCATGTTTCTGGTCCAGGAGCTTTTTACTGTTTGAGTTACAGTGAAGAAGTAGAGGTACAGACCTGGACTTTCCATATATACATGTAATAAGGTTCACTGGTTGTCTTGTCTATCTGCGGGGTTGTTAAGCTGTCACTCCAGACACATACACGGCTTCTCCTCTCAGCCTCTGCACTCCTTTATTAAACCTTTTTCAGGAGGGTTGCTGTGCGAAGATAATAATGTGACGTCAACTTTGGTGGGTATCGCTCACAATAAAGCAGATGTGTGGCAGCAGTGAACAAACCCCTGGATCTGAGAGAATCTGCTGAGAAAAATTAAGCTGCCATTCAAGTACAGAAACAGATAAAACATGAATCCATTATTAATTGAACTGTGAAGTTAACTGAAGGACAATAAAGATATATTCTATTCTATTCCAGGGACTGGATTTTTTTTTTTTTTTTTTACCACTTTCCCTCAAACTACTTCATCTACTTTTTCATTTGGTGACTTTCAGTAGTTCCCAGAATGAGTTTCAGTAGACATTAACTTTCCATCAGTCAAAAGTGCATTTACATAAAGCCAGTTAGTCTACCTACAGACCTGGATTCTTCCCTGCGTGATTACTATTGAACCTCAATGCTGAGTGTTGCTGCAAAACCATTAAGTCTGGAAAGAAGCCCCTTCTGGTCTTCAGTTCTGGGGGATGAAGCGAAAGCCTAGTTTACAAACTTAAGTGCAACTGAAACTCCAATGTAAAGATGCTGTATGGGTCTACCAGGTACAGGCCCACAGGCCCAAAGCGTACAAGCCCCCGAAGAAAAGATGCAAAGCAACTGCAAAATGACAGAAAAAACGACTACAAAGATACACAACACAACCAACAGGAGACACACGAAACTACAAAGACCCACAAAATAAATATTTTGACACCAAAACAACAACAAGGAGACACAAAATGACAAAAACATCAACAAAATTACCTTAAAGAGACACAAAACCACAATGAGATACAAAACAACAATAAAAAAAAGCGGCAAAACCACTTCAAAGTCTGTGAGCCTTGCTCCTAGAGGTGGTGGGGCCTTTTACATGCCTGTGCCCAGGGGCCCAATGTCCAATAATCCACCCATGGCTGTAACTGTTTTGACATGACCAACATATGTTCACATAGTTGCTGTAGCCTGATCCAGGAGGTGTTTAGCTTAGTTTGGCACATAAGATTCGGAGCACTCGAAAACAGCTTGTCTGGCTTATGACACACTGTATTTTGTTCGTTTAATCCAAGGATTTGTGTGGTGTATGATTCCCCTTAAATTCAGTGTAAATTTAGTCCCTAAGATGTGCCCTCTAAACGCTGCTAGCTGTGTAACTTTGTCAGTTCATCTTAGCTCTCTCTCAGGCAACTCATATCAATACGTGATTTTGTGTTAACAGTGAGTGAGGGTAGAATGGAGCGTGAGATGGATCGGTGGTTTGGTGCAGCGTCTGCAGTGATGCGGGCACTGCGCCGGACCGTCGTGGTGAAGAGTGAGCTGAGCCAGAGGGCAAAGTTTTTGATTTACTGGTCCATCTACTGTACGTCCCAACCCTCACCTATGGTCATAAGCTCTGGGTAATGACCGAAAGAATGAGGTCGCCGAAATAAATTTTTTTTTCGTGGGGTGGCTGGGCTCAGCCTTAGAGGGTGAGGAGCATAGACATCCGGAGGGAGCTTGGAGTAGAGCCGCAGCCCCTTCGCATCGAAAGTGGTCAGTTGAGGTGGTTCAGGCATGTGATCAGGATGCCTCCTGGGCGCCTCCCATTAGAGGTGTTCTGGGCACGTCCCACTGGTTGGTGGGGTTACATATCTCATCTGGCCTGGAAATGCCTTGGGGTCCCCCAGGAGGAGCTGGAAAGCATGAAATGCCAAACAACAAACAAGCTAGCTGTAGCCGTTGTGCTACAACCTATTGACCTTTTATAGCGTGCTGTGTCTGAGCCAGCGGCAAATCAAATATATGACTGACCAGTAAAGAGCTGGAGAGAGAACTAGAATATTGCACTCAAGTAAAAGTGAAAGCAGGTTGGTAAAAATGTACTTGAATCAAACAAAAAAATTTAAAAAGCCAGTTAAAATGTTAAAGTTTAATTGCATTAAATGCCAACTTATACACACATGGATCAACATCAGAAACAGTATTTCTAAATTAACAATAAATTCTTTTTCCAAAGAGAGGGATGTTTTATGCTTTAAAGCCCTCTGAGGCAAATTTTGATTTGTGACATTGAGCTTAATAAATAAACTGAAATTGAAATGAAATTGAAATTTCCATAGACAGTGTTTTTAGCCTGCATACAACTGTTTATTTTTATAAATATACAACCTTTGTCTCTAAAGCCTTACTAGAATTAACCAAGAAAGACACAAAGCTGAACAACAATTAAAAAAAAAAAAAAATGTTTACACCGTGACAGGCCCAGCAAGCCCAAAAATTCTTATGGTATCAACAGCAGAATGAAAAATAGCACCAAGATAGACAACACAAAGGTGTATAAATAATATAAACTCCACAGCTGCTGCAGCCACAAATACACATTTTGAAGCAAAGAGAGAAACTGCACACACGCAACGCCATGTTGCTAGGCAACGTAGTGGTTGTTGACGTCCTCCTCTCAGGAGAGTTACAACAGTAAGTGATTTTGTTCTACTTATGTGTCTGAATGTCATTCTGTGAGTCCTCCACAGGCTTCAGGTTCAATTTCTCTGCTCCCTCAGTCTGAAAGCATAAGATTACCAGGCCACTCAGCCTCTCTGTCCCAGTATAACCAGTCCTCTCAGCCACGCTGTCCCAGTATAACTAGTTCACTCAGCCTCTCTGTCCCAGTATAACCAGTCCTCTCAGCCTCTCTGTCCCATGGCGCTCCTCAAATTGAAAGTGTTTTGAGCCGAATGAGGTTCTGCAGTCACATCGGGGATTATTGTCACAAACAGCAGGAGAGCCTAACACACATCATCAAGGGGAAAAGTTCCCCGGTGAACGCAAAATGCATCGCTGGAGGGTCCAATGTTCTCAACTATCTCAACAATAAAAATAATGGAATGTATTTCTGTGCATATGTAACTACTAACAACCCCAAACAACATTTTCGTTGCAATTTTTCATTGTTTTTTTCTTAAAATACTCATAACGGACTTTCCTTTTTCACAGGAAATGAGGCTACAAGAGATACTTGTTCTTTTATGGCGCTACAAAGAGAGCACCATGTAGAACAACTCCTGTCAATAAATAGCAATGTGGATTGTGGGAGGATTGGGAAAACCTGGACATAAAAAATAAGCAGCTCTCCTGTGCACACATATCTGTGATCTGTACAATCAAACGCAGAGTTTGAAGATCTGAGTTGACAAAATAAATGTGACAAATTACAACAGGATCCATCACACACTACAGGATGAGCTGTCTTGCCAGAGTCTCCCTGGAAGCTGATTGGACAGATTGGACGAGCTCCAGCAGGTTGTTTTGGAGCAGACTGGTCCCCAGTAGCACCTGGTGCTTTGTCTCCACTTTAAACAGCTTCCGTCTTCATAGCTGGCTCCCTTCCTGACACAAAACTCCCCTGTGGAAAAGAGAGGAGTGAATTGGTGTCTGCCTTCCTCTCAGGTACATCCTTCACCCCCTCCCACACACCTTCTCCTCTCCACCCTCCTCCTCCACTCCACATTGCAATCCGCTGCCCACTCAAGCAGCTGTCAAGGTGAGGCGGTTTTACATGGTGAGGCTCCAATGCCCTTGTCCAATTTCACTTTGGAGTGAAGCTGGGCTGAACATGCCAATCCTGATATTACCAAACAAATTAAATCACGCGGTTGGGCGCAGAGGAGAGGGAGAGTGCTGAAGATGCTGGGATGGACGGGTGGAGGGAGGGAGGGACAGAGGGAGGAAGGAGGAGGGGGAACGGTTGTCAACCCAGCTGAGCAGCTCTCTGCCTGGTTTGATCAGGACATCCTAGGAGGAGAATCATTAATTGGCTCGGGGTGGAGGGGAGCGCTGGTGGGAGACGGCTCTGTTGCTGCTGGCCATGTCCATGACAAAGCCATGATGGCGGGCAATTAAAGGCCTTATTAGAGATGAAGTGGCTACAGGAGCTGCAGGCACAGTGAGAACCACGTCGGTCACATTTAAAGGAAAACACCAGGTGTAGGTGATGTCACTTAGCATTTCTGGTCATCATTTGTTGTCTGGTCATCTGTATAGTGGTGCAGGGATGATGCTTTTTTGTGGGGTAATTTGGAAGTTGACATCGCCCTGGTTCCCTCATCAAAAAGCCAACGGTATATTCCATTGGGTTATTGCAAAAAATAAGCTCTGTAGCAAACAAAGGTTTATGATACATACACATTTTGTTCAGCAAGATAATCTTCCCAATTTAACACCATTTTCATGATTTTTAAAGTAACTACACCACCATTATATGACCTCAACATCACCACCACCATAAGGCTGTAACACCTCTTCCTAAGTAGGCACGGTACAAACAAGTGAATGTCAGATTGTACTCAGTTTTTCCCACTGACAATGTCCTAACCTGCTCCACGCTTCAGTGAACAGGCTAAACACTGTGTCGCTTGAAAAACTGCTCACCCTGGCTCTATTTTTGCATAGCTTCATGCACCTTCAACA
>JAPZEB010000014.1:19413976-19444435 GCA_029783705.1 Chaetodon striatus | reverse complement strand
GGCGTTCCAGTTGAAATTTCCCACTCGGAACTTGGAAATCCCGACTTCCCAGTACAAATGGAACGCACCATTAGCTACAGTAGCCGTATGGGTAGTCGAGTCATCTAATGATAATGGTAAATTAGCAGGATGAAATGACATAAACACAACCAAATCTTATGTCCGTACAGTGATGTCATCTATAAACATTATTTCTGAGTGGTGTCAATAGATTTTCATTGGAAATGATGTTTTTTTTTTGTAGAGACACCCTAGCAGCAGAAATGGAAAGATTGTCCCATTGTTTTTGTTTTGTTTTTGTTTTTGTTTTTTTTTTGTTTCTGCAGTCTTTCATGGCACCCAGAGGATGAACCCTACTGATTTTGGCGATCCTTAACTTTTCCTTGAGCGTCACGTCAGATCAGCAGTAAAATATCTCAACCTCTACAGCCTGGATTGCCTTGAAATTTGGTGCAGACATTCATGGTCTGCAGATGATGAATCCTAATGACTTGGGCAATTACTTTTCATTTAGCACCATCATCAGGTCAAACTTTTTCCAGTACTTTGGCTAATGCCAAAATACAGACAAAACTACTGCCACTCCCATCAGTCTCAGCTGTTCTTACAATGATGATCAAACATGAAAAACCTAAAACCATGCAGGTGTTGTGAACTGACATGACTCCTGTTTCAGAAAACCAGACAACTTAAATTTTCATCTAAGCATTTCCATTAAGAGTGAGGAGAAATGTGAGATGGAAAAAATCTGTAAAGCATTTGTACAAAGTATCATGGGTATTTCCTGCGCGTGCACCTAACAAAGACGCTGCAGCCTCTTGAAAACACTGGCAAATATAAAAAGAGAATTCATGAAAGTAGGAGGTTAATGTTGGAAGCTACCAGCTGCTGAGGCTTGTAGACAAAACAGTGTTTCTTTTCTTGTGTGGATCAGAGAGAAAGAGAAATGTTAGAGACGGTGTGTAAACATGCTGAGAGGCAGAGGCTGTGTATGTGGATTGTATAGAGGCGAACAGAGATATAACCTTTGTTTACGAGTGCAGGCGGGCCGGCTGACAGTGTGTATAAGTCAAGCGAGGCCAGCCCACTCGGAGATCTACTGGCACGCATTAATCAAACACCAGGGGAGGAGAGAAACGCCTCAACACACCTCCGCAGGACTTTGGAACCAGAGGGAGGGAATGACCACAAGGTTATTGTACCTCCATGAGACAGAGCAGCACTTTCATTCAACACCGCTGCGCTGAAATGCCTCTCCATAAATGTCTACTAACTGTGAACCGCAAGGATGACGGCAATAGACTTTTTAACGTCAGAGAACGGTTCATCTGGAGTCATTTCACAGCATGAGTTATTACAGCAATAATATCCAAGAGTGCGTCCTTCAGGGTGATTATGGCTGTGACAGTGATGCAGTAGGTGTGAGGCGCAGATGGGGATTACTGGTTATTATTGCTGTTTTACAACTGGTGAAAAAAACCCAACAACAACTCAGGAAGAAAAGTAATTGGGAGTTTTGCTTTATGGTAATTGTGAGCATAGTTGGAGCTCATTTTTGAGATTCATTGGTTGAAATGATCCTAATATACAGCTTAAAGGAATACTTCACCCACAAAATGGTCGTTTGTATGTCAATTAGTTATGCAGTGTCATCTTGAATTTGTGAATAATATAATCCAAGTCTCAGTTATCCAGTTGGATGCTCAGTAGTTCCCAAACACATGCATCTTCACAAAAACCTTAAGATTAAAACAGAACTGAAAGTGAAACTTATCTATGCTGCACACCTTGAACAGTGAGCTGAGGACTCTTAAATGCTGGAGCCAACTTATTGGATCAAACCATGTGCTGCCATGTCATGGGGGGGATTTGAGTTAAGCTGCTTTGTGTTTAGTTGTACTTGCAGTCCATTTTGGTTACCCCTTGTGTATTGTTTGGTTTGGCCAAGCAGCTATATATGCTCCCTCGTGTGTCATTTTGAGAGGTCAGATTGTTCAGTTAACACCTTGTTTAGTTATTATATTGAGTATAGTTATGTAATGTTGACCTCTTTTAAACTTCTATATTAGTTCATTCCATGGTTTGTAACTTTTTCATGCATTTTTTGGGTAAATAAACGATTTTGTCAACAGCTCCTGTGTGCTTGTTGCCTCACTGCTTGGTCCCATTTGAAAGGGGAAAAATTGCATTGAATAAGCTTCCAGTAAAAGCAAAATACAGCCATTAGACATTATTTTATTTTGGTATTTTTTGCCCTCTGATGTGTTTTTCACTGACAGTCTTTAGATATTTTTTGTCACGACACTCTTAAAGGACTGTGGGTCTTGAGGAGACGTTGTCTTGTTAGTATGCCGATCCGATGTGAATCACACTCTCCCTGCTCCTCCCTCAAACTTCTCTCCGCACCAAAACTTGCAAGAAAAATAAAGTTGTCTTCACTGATTCAAGGTGACATGGCATGACTTATTAATAGGCAAATGGTCATTTTGTGGGTGAGGTATTCCTTTAAAGGAGCTGTGTGTTGGATTTACTGGCATCTAACAGTGAGGATTGCAGATTGCAACCAGCTGAAACTTCTCCAATGAGTCAAGTGTGAACTCCTGGTTAGGATTCCTTTAGTTCTCATTGTTCAAGAAGTTTTGACCAGGAGCTGAGTTATCCACAGAGGTGTCTTCCTCTCCAAAACAAACAGACCGGGTGATTAACACTTGTAAAAACACTGAATAATGCAGTGTCACGTTACTAATCAGAAATTGCAAACTATACAGGCCAGAGAAGCACGTATTGCTCTCTGTTGTGAATACCAACACATTCTCACTCTAACCTCATCACATATTAACATTTGGTGATGTACTTTCCACGTCTACACACAACGTGCAAAAATTGTTTATTTAAAAAATTATCTTTTAGTCCAGATATTACCAACAGTAAGAACAAACTCAATCAAATGTACAGTAATGCAGAGGTATGCACATGAAAACAACATTCAGATTTTAAATTCTATTAAAGCAGCACCTTTTGAGTAAGACTTATCCACTGAACAGATGAAAGTATAGTTGTCAAAGCCTAATTAATATCAAAGTTCAGATTCACTGTTGTGTCTCACTATGTGAAGGGTCTGTCTTTGTTTGTGGTGCAGGGACATTTAGTTAGAGATGGTTTTCATGTTTTCCAAATGAGACTACAAGAAAACGTGACCTATATGAGTCATTCACTGTAACGAACTTCAGCATGGTGAAAATATTGTTTGTCATGGGAACTATTCCTTTAATGCACATTATGTGTGTACGAAAACATATAATTATGAATGTAATGAAAAATCATCAGGTAATCAGAGCAAATTTTAGCCCCAAACTGGCAGTTACTTACCAAATGATATAATGAAAAAGTATATATCCTAAATACTGTATTACCAGGAGCTGTATTGTTTGTGTCAATGTTTAAGTCATGCCCTGTTATATGTGACTTGTTTTGTGCACTGTCACAAATGTAAAGTTGTTGTGGGCCTCAGGAACAATAGCTGCTGCTAAACTAAATCAGTGTTCCTCCTGTGCTGTTTGGCTTGTTCCAGACAGGCTGCTGGCCCAGCACCTGCTAATGAGTGCTCACCTTTTTCTGATCCAGACATTCAGGAAGTTTTCACCAGCAGACAATTTATCAGCAGAGGTCTCCAACAGACCTGAGGCCTATATATGAAGCCAGTTCAACTTACCCAGGATATCTTTTCCTTATCTACCTTGACTAACCCTAACACTAGCTGAATTAAATTTTGCACAAGTTAAAATCCTGCTAAAATCATGTGTTTAGTTTTGTGGAAGATCTCTGCGTTTGTTAGAAGGACCCTGGAACCATGAGGTGGTTCTACTGACCTATAGCAGCATATAGGCTGCTCTTTTTTACCTGAGCCTCTGGACTCTTGTCCATGGATACTCTTTTCTTGAGTGATCTGATTGGTCAGACATCTGGGTGTTGACAGGCTGTGATCCGATAGCTGTTAAGCATAAGTTACCATGGTGATTTACAGACTCGCTCCCTATGTAGATATCAACAGCTTAGTCTAAGGTTACTAAACATGATTATTTTTTAGGTGATTACACACTAAAGAAATCACTTACTATATTCAATTTCTGCCAATATATCCTCCTAAATCCAACACTGGACCTATGCTGAAAGACTGCAGGTTGACATAAAGAGCCATCAGCAGCATCTGTATTAAAAAAAGAGCATTTTATTAAAACAAAATGCTTATTTACAAGGCGAGAGAGAATACTTCTGTTGAAAAAAGTATTGTACCTTTACAAAAAGAGGGGGAATATGCATACACATCCAGCGTGGGAATGACATATTTGCATTATAGCTGTTATAGCTTATTACAGTGTCAATTTGCCCTGAAGATTCACTTTGTTACATTACAACAGGACTGATGGAGAGACAAAGGAAATATAAAGTAAAATGGCTTTTGGAATAGTCACATGTTAATCACGTTCAGGCAGTGGGTAAAAAAAATAAACAGCATCATCTATTTCACACGACCACAAAATTCCTCATTCGGCAGGACTAGAAAAGAAGCTACACATTTTTCACTTTAAATACAAGTTTGAGACAAGTTTTAGGGGGGGGGAATCCATCAGTGTAAAAATTTCAAGCTCTTGATGCAGGCGAAATACAACAGCTAAAGCAAACAGAGTTTTTTTCCATCTCTTAAATAAACAAAATAACTCCCATACGCTTGAGTAAGCGGCTCATTATCACACCTACACAAACATCTGTACTGTGTCCTTGTCAGACAGAGCGACTGGCATCACACATAGTCCCTGTCATGTAGTTATAAAAATAAATAGAAGTCGAAGGAGAAATTGTGTTTTGATAAAAAGATTCTATCAGTCCAGATATAACTATGATGTGTACTGGCAAGCCCTGCTCAGACTATCAATGTGACAGTCAGGGCTTCTGTTTTCACTTGATTCCACTTTGCAAACTATTTCAGTCTACTCTGAGAGGAGGAGTCCAACATGTCCATCAGGCTTCTGTTACACTGAAGAGTAACATACATTTCACACTGTGTTTGCCAGATTCGTAGTAAGAGTAAACAAAAACAAATCCTCTTGCCCTGCATTTCATCTCATCCTTCTTTTTCTCCTGTCTGTGTCACATGGTTGTTTCCTCTCAGAGCCAGGGGTGCCACGCTGGGTCCATGCGACACAGATTGTCCAGGCTGTTTGCTGCAGCCACCAGGGTATTGACCTTACTCTCTCCTCCCTCGAACTGAGCCAGGTTGTGGAGGCGGGTCATGATGGCCGTGACAGCCTTCTGGACCAATGAGACTAACTGCTGGGAGTCCATGTTCTCCGGTTGGCCGGCCGGGGACAGAGGCATGGATGTGTCCTCCTGGGTCTTCTTGTGCCAGGCGATGATCTCATCGCGGAGGACGGCCTTCAGGATGCCGTCCACCTATCAGAGACAGAGGAAGTGAAGATGTTAATGTAAAGAGACAGTGGTGTAAATAAAAGATGAATCATTTGAACTGGATCCTCCAATGTTCATATTCAGAGACATTTCTCAGGGACACATGAGCGCTTTTAAGATGTTTCTGTTCTTCATTTCTTATAGACTTTGGGGTTTATGGTTCATAATGATCTTTGTACGATACCCCTTTTATCCACTCTTGTTTTGAGATGTTTGAGATGTTGACTTGTTTTCTTATAGATCTGGAGACTTCTGACTGATTGCTTAAGCCTGATCTCGCTGAAAGCCTCATTTACTGTGATTACATTTTTTGGTACTATTTTAAGGTGCTTCCTGATTGTATGTTTTTCCTGTAACCCCTGTGTCGAACCCATTTTTGTATTTTTGACCTTTTTTATAACAACTACGGCTTCCATTTGCATGCCTCATAGTACTCTACCATAGAGTTTCAACACCAGGGTTGTGCATAGATGTGTTGCATACCTGCCTGTCCATTATTAATTCATGTACGCTCCAATGAAAGTCTGAGACAGACAGACTGAAAGCTCCGATTTTTTCATCACCCCTCTGTTGGGTGAGCTAGCACACTAATCCAGTACTAAAAGGTGGAGCTAGAAACACTGCAGTCTGTGATAGGTGAACACAGAACCGTCACTCCTGCTCCAGGGTGAGTTGTGGCTAATTTTTTCAAGTTTTTCATACATTAGTGAACTATAACTATAAAATGAATGGATGTTTTGCTGCCTCTAGCAGCAGCTGGAGACTGAGAAAAAAAAAAAAATTTAATACACTGAACCGACTGCTCGCAGCTACTAGCAACTCTTAAGGTGGACGTTTGCTTGTAATGTTACTCATTGCATGGGTTGACGATGGAAATCCAAAAACACACCTTGAATATCACTATGGCAGCTGATGATTTCATTTGTATTTCTTGTCTCTCTTAAATGACATACGCTTTAGTGATGATTGGATCTTAAAGCTTTCAAAAAATGTACATGAATTTCAACTGGTGAATACTCTAATCCTGACTTGGAGAAAAATACGGCAGAACTTTGTTCAGCACTTAACCCCTGCTCTTGCCTGACAAGGACTCAATGCACTAACCCTCTATTTTGAGAGACTCTCACTCTAGCCTGTTGTATTTTGTTCTGAAAATATCGATGTGGATAATAAACAAAGTGTAGACATTCCACAACAGTGAGATCTGAATGGAGCACTGAGTGACAACAACCCTGCCCATGTTTAAGGGTCTGAGCTGGAAACGCTAAACCGATTTATGGTCTCGTTGAATGTCCGCAGGGGTTTCTTTTAGCTCTAAAGGTACTATATCGAATGTTTTGGGTGGAAACAGGGCTTAAGTGTGCAGAAATCTTTTCTAGAAATTTGTGGGCACTTCCCCAAATTTATCAAAGTAGGCATGTCAGAAGACATGACATACTGACTTTCTTAGCTTTGACTCAGAGCAGGCATGTTCATGAAAAGCTGACACCTTGTCAAGGTAATCACTTCTTTTGATCACAAGAAGGTGAAAATGTGTTTTTTCTTTCACTTGTACAAACATCCTGATGACAACCCAAGTATGGGAGAAAATTACTTAGAAGGTAATTTCCACCCAGAGCAGTCAAGTTCATTCTTGACCTTAAAAACATACAAACAAACAACAAACAACCTAAATCAAGGTCTAATTACTTGCTTTTTCCGTAGCTTTCAACCACATCTTACAGTTTTTTTTCTGCAGATGTCTGATGTTTGGTGTCACAGACCATCTCTGAACAGAGGCAAGGATTTTGATTTCCCCTCCATGTCATCAATGTGTCATATTTATGATGACAACGGAGCGAACAGCGTCTACTGATGAAGACCAGAAGATGTGGTTTGAAGTGCCAAGAAAAGCATGTAAATGGACCTTTTGTTAGGATAATTTACGGTCAAGTTTTCATAGTTTAGAAAAAAAAAATCCCCAAACCTCTTTTTATTGTACTTGTTGGCAGTGTATGAACCATTTCATACCACTGTAAAAATTGGTGGTAGCTGACAAATTACAGTTGCTAGTTTGACTCCTAGGTAATTTAATAACCACTGCATCTATCTGAAGTTCTCAATTATGAGTCAAAGGAATACTGTTTACATAAGTATGCCAAACCTTCTGGGTGGACCACATGTTGAAAGTGCCAGTCATGGGAACCAGAGCAATGAAACATGATAAAACCTCAGTTTATGTAAAGTCATTGCCAATCTTAAACACACACATTAAACAAAGCTGTTAAGTCCAGCTAAGGGTGTGTCAATCATCCTCAAGGAAATCTCTCTGTGTTGTTAGCAGCTCATTATGGTGACACAGACCTGAAATACATAACCATCTAAACCATAATGGAGCCACAACACTAGCAATCATCACCTAACTAGGTACACGCAGTTCCCTACCCTTATCTAAAGTGTTTGTATGGTTTCAGGCTTCAATATATTTGAGTGGATGATTGTTACGTGTTTGTTGTGTTTTCTTGTGTTTTGCTGTGTTCCCTGGAAACGTCAATTTTCTCTGACCACTGGCCTCTGGCACTCGGGCTTAACCAGTTCACAATGTGGAGTGTTTTGTTTATTTGCATCTTAAGCACTCCTGCTGCCTCCACATCAGTCAGACTTGAAAGTATGAGCCAGACCTATACATAGACACCACACGCCTGTCATTACTGCCCTGCTGCAGATACATTATACAACCCTCTGACTGCTCGTGCTTTCATTGCATTGTTTTTGTTTGGGTGAACTTCCTCTCGGGGTTTATCTAACTTTAAGTGCTAAACAATATCTGGAGAACCCAGCAGGAGCTTAAATTCGACAACAAACCACTGTGTGCTCATGACAGAATGATGTATATCCTCACTGATACTGCCAGCTGACTTGAACCCCACATTTCTCTCTTAAACTGTTCCAGGACTTGTGCCATGTGGGTCAGGTTGAGAAAGTGTAATTTTTATGTACTTATTTTACATTTAAATGCCATATTGGTACAGCGTAATTAAACAATCAATGACAAACTAGCACATTTTACAGTGTGTTTTAAGAAGGGTGTAAAAAATGTGTACCTTTAACATGCAGTTAGCCTTGGGCCATTTCATACCTTTATACCTTCGATATTTGTGTAAAAAACAAAATGTAAAATCTGAACTGCGGGTGTTTGAAGTCAGTGTAGCATGTATGTCATTGTCAAGCTTATAATGCTGTGTTTTTAATATGCATTAGCCTACCTAAATAAGTCCCCCTGGGTTTAAATACTTATGGCCCACAGTATAATGAATAAGTAGGAATTAAGAGCCCTTCTCGATGGAGGACTCAATGACACTTATTGCTGCAACAGATATGTGTTGCAGCATGTTGCTGGCATTTTTCTTTTTTATTTGTCCTGTAATGTTATCCCCACCACTCACAGTCTCCATCTTTTCAGTTCAACTGCCTGTTCCACCAATAAAAAGTGACCTCTGGTGGTGCGTGCTGTGCACTACATCACCTCAATACAGCATGTCCTACCAGTTTGATAAAAGAGGAGCATTGGTATTTTTGACGGTATTGAAATATGTACCTTTGGGATTTCTAAATAACCTGGTATACAATAATAATGTGATACCGCCCATGCCTATCTGCAATGATTAATTATTCGGCCATTTTGGGGGCAATGGACCCAAGCTGTAAACACAACGCTGCCATAGTATCACCTACAGGAGATTAAGGTAGGTAGGCAAACTTGTTAGAAAACATTTGCCCATCCACACATCCAGCAGATACAGAGAAACCTGATGAGAACAGTCCAATATTCACTCTCCTTTTAGCTCTGCTTTTGTCTCCACCAATTCCTGATATCTGTCTCTTTAGCTGCTAAATGCTCTACTGTGTTCACCAGCTATTTCCTAATTTCGTCTGCCTGGCATTTGGTTCACAGCAAGTAGAGTCTTTCACTAATAAAAGCTGCCTGCTGCATCTGGAAACTAGGCTGATGACAGCTGTAAAAGTGAACCGAAACAGTAAAGTCATTGACCATAAAACCAAACCAGTAAGCTGACAGGTGCTAAAACGCTCTGTAGAGCCGAGAGGAACTGCAGTTAATTACTAAACACAGGATAATCCCAAGAATGGATTTTTTTTAGAACAGCCTGGTTACCTTGAAGTTTGGTTGTGCGAAGCATCGTGCCACGGCAATCATAGAGGCAGTGAGTGGGCCGGAGACGCCGATGGTGGTCAGGAACTCGGAGATGTTCGGCGTCAGGCGGAATGGAACAGGGCGATTAGCGTCCAGGTCACCTGTGGCGTCGTTGATGTCGAAGCGGAAGTAGGAGACGTTCAGCTTTCCTGTGTCCTACAAACAAAGAATCGTGTAAAAGGTAAAGGTTACAATACAAGTCAGTAGTCTCACAAACAAATGTGTATATGCGTGGTAGGCTAGATGTATTATGCTGCATTCACAGATGGACGGCAGACAAACAATGCCTTTTGGACGGCATGGGGAAGAATGAACGTCTGGTAATGTTAATGTCTGTTAATGTCCAGTAACTGTCCAGATCGCCAATGTTTTCATCCAGTGTGAAAGAGCTATGTAGCATCCATTTGTAGATTTCGTTGCAGAGAACGGCAAAAAGATCAAATATTTTAACTCTGAACGGTAATGCCATCTACTGTTACCTTTATTCTCTGCCGGCCTCACCTAGTTTCAGTTGAGCGTTCGTCCACTAAAATGATATTCAGTTTGCTGTCTACCCTCCTCTTCATTCCAGGGGAACGCAGCAGAAGAGTGTGTGAAGGAGGGCATGTTAAGTAAAGCACCGTACAGAAGTACCTGCTCATAACCCCTCGCAAATAAAGAACAAATATCTATAAATATGTCTTTATGCAGTGCTCTCCAGTCCTTAGACCACATGCACCCTGCAAGAAAATAACTCTTCTTCAGTAGGCTATGGGAGTTACAAAACAAGCTCACACCAACGAAATGGCTGCAGTTATTGATCTGCGTGCCCCAGACACAGTAACACGTCAAACTATCAGCAGCAGAACATCTATAATCCTCAATTCACTCCCACTCCCCTCTCCCCCGCTGCTCCCCGCTGACTTAAATATATACAGCCAAGTTTTCATCTTTAAGCCTGCATTTATGTGTGAGAGGACCGCTACACGAGCAGCCATTCTAGGGAAGATAAGCTCCCTTATATGAAAAGGTGAGTGGCTCTGACAGCTTTATAGCAGAGCATTTCATTCCAGCTCGTGCTCCCTCTCCTCCTCTGTCTCGCCTCTTTCCCTCCCTTCCTCCTTCTCTCTAATTCCCTCTCCTCCTGTCTCTCTCTCTCCTACTGTCATTTGCTCCTCCAGGCCCCAGCGGAGGGCCTCAAGGCAGTGGGCTGAGACACCAGCAACCCCCAGGAGGCTCAGATAAGCCAGCAGACAGTTGGCTGTGGAGGCAGCGCTTGGAATGCTAAATCACCACACTAGTGGCCAGCGATGGCTTCATTTTGGGACTGGTGTGAATGGGATGACGCAACATTAGTGTCTCGCATGTGGGGACCTGGGGCTGTGAGAAACAAACAGATAATGGCTAATTTTCAGAACAACTGTCAACAATATTAAAGGAGATAGAGGGTTTATTACAAAGGGAAAGAGATGATGTGATGCCTTATGAAGAAAAGTGTTGAAAAAAATGGAATCAATGACTGAACTGTGGCCTGACGGACACCATAAAGCAGTACTTCTTTTTTTATTAATACTTTGAAACATCACTGAGCCTACAGGCATCAACTTGAAGGAACATAAGGTCTCCATTTATTCAGGGTGGGGCACAATGCTATGGCTGTGATGTCCTGTCCTTGCACTCTCCCTCTGTTTGTGTGTAATGTTTGTGTGTGTGTATGCTCTCCGTACCGTAATCCTGCTGTGTCTAATGGGATCTGCGGAGTGGAACAGGCAGAGAGGGGGCTTAATACCAGCGCTTAGCTGCCCGGAGGAACGCCTGTCAGCAAAGGCCGATTAGGATCAGAGGGGTGGGGTGGCCGGCTGACACAATCATCTTTAATAATGACTTTGAGAAAGCTGTCTGTGGACCCCGAGCGGCAGAAAGATGCGTGTGGACTGAAAGGCAGACGCGCGCACACACAAACACGGCCTCTTTAAATTGAAACGTCTTTGATAGCTGTTGAGCAGAGGGACTGAATATAACGTTCTGTCAAAACATCCTTCGCATTGACAGCGGTTGGCTGACTGATAGCGTGAATGTCATGAGGGAGAATGGTAATTCATACGGCCAGATATGGAGACCATAATGGTGATCTCTTAATGCATCTATGAGAGTGTATATCTATTAAATTAACCCCCGTCACATGAATCCCGCTTGCCCTTGACAGAGAGTCCGACATGTTTCTGCTTTATGCATGCTTCTCCTACCTGTGCTATCTGCAGCATCTCAGGGTTGAGCCTGTTGAGGTGGAGCATGAACTCGGCCAGGCCTATGAGGGCCAGCTGGATAGTGAACATCTTGCGGAAGGTCCAGTAATCGGTGGCGTTGGGGAAGGTGTGGAGAGCCCATTCTTTCAACATGCTGCGAGGAACCATGTTCCCCTGAACCTCCTTCAGGATGTCCCGAAGGACCTGGTAGTAGACAAGAGGAGGAAGTAGAGGTTAGGTAGGCATCCTGGGGCAAGCCTCACATTTATGTTTTACTAATTTCAACGCAATGGTCTGCCCTTTTTAACTAGCAATTGTTATATGATGTCCACAGTTCACCACAATTGTTAGTGGATTTTCTTATTCAAGGAGCCGAAAGTAGTGTTGTCAAAAATACAGATTTATCAATGCACATTAATTCTGAATATTTGAAACAGTTTCAATGATCATTTTCTGCACTATTAACACTACTTCCTTGCTCTCTCTTCGCTACAACAGTGCGTAGACACATACACTGCTCCAGTGCCCTCTATAACCCCGCCTCCTCTAATTCACTCTCTTCTCAATTTAATTCAATTCAAAGGGGTTTTATAGCCATGGGAAACATAGGTTTACACTGCCAGTGCAAGTGTGAAATAAAGTGTATGTAAATGAGTTAAGACCTACTAAAATAAAAGAATGTTTTGTTTTTTACTAACACTTAATTGCATTTTGAATGTGGCAATCTAAGAAGCCTTTGAACAAAAAGTTTTATTATTTATGTTTACTCAGTCATTCTGCTGTTCTCTGCTACCTGCCAAGAAAAGCTGTCATTGTTAGACATTGTCTTGTTACATTATCTAGTACAAATTGTGAATTTTACTCTCAATTTCAATTTTTCCCTGTTGTATCAAAGATTGTATCAAATATTGATATACTTAGAGGTATGGTATCAAAGTTTGCACTGCCAAAAATAGATGACCTGAAAGCATTTATTTTCCAGCCACTCAAAGTGTCAACAATAAATCTCTGGCTTTTGTATATAAGAATCAGAGTACAAATGCTCTCCACCTGTAGCACCATTTTCATCTGATATTAAACAATCATAAAAATTAACATCCAAAAGAGCTTTCATAGAACTGAATTCAACGCAGCCACTAAAATATTAATATTAAGCAAAAGGTTTGTTTGGTACATTTCTTTTTTTTTATGTTGAGTGACAGGTGCTCCAGATTAAGAAAGTTCTCTAATGTCTTACACTAAATAAACTATTAAAAAAACTATTTCAGCTACTTTTCTTAGCTTGTGAAAAGCTGATGTTCTGTTGATACCTTGTTTTCATATGCTCAAATGCTTCCTCTGTGATATTGGCTGCACGAAGCTACCGTTAAATTACATTTCAATCACTCAGGATGCATATCAATGCAGGGCACTAAAGGAGGTCCCAATTATACCAGGCTGCATAGCAGTATTATGCCCCGTTTATGCTGTGTGCGTTTGTATGCATATCTGTTGATACGATGGTCTTCATACCTGGTGGCTGGCCTGTGTGCCTCTGGCCTGCACAGTGGCCAGACGATCATAATATCTGGAAATGGGGTTGTCATGTTCGATGCCCTTCTTGGCGCAGCGTTGTTTGTAGATTTCCACCAGTGACAAGGATGAAGGGTTGTCCTCTACCAGCCGCATCTGAGGCGACACTGCCACCACTCGGGGCACTGGAGAGATGGAGGGAGGGAGAGACAGAAGACAGGATACAGGTGGGAAAGAGACAGGGAGGGGAGAGCAGAGAGAAGTAGTAAGTTGGAGGGAAGCCCGAGAGAAAAAAAAAAAAGAGGAGAGAGAGAGCAAGGCAGTAGAGAAGGAGGAAGGGGAAAACAACCAAGTCAGTGACACACAAACTGTAAACATTTGGCTGCACTTGCTTGCAAACAGTCCCTGTTTTACCACAGTGTGAACCACAGATCTAAACCTACAACTAAAATACTTCAGAGTTGAGAAACAGCTGCACTGAAGGCATGCCATCGCTCAACACCAAGCAGGGTCAAAGGAGGTAAAGAGCTGTGCATTGAGTCGCCAAGTGAAAGCAGTCCAAACATTTACATACACCAGCACCCCAAATCAAATCAATACCAGCCATTCCAGTTGGGAGGAAATGGGTTGGAAGGGACTGCTGAATTCCCCGTCCATATTTCCCCTTAAACAAACCAATCAAGTGCATAAATGGAGAGTGGGCAAACATCTGGGCGAAGGCAAACCACAGGGGGATGACAGGAAAGGAAATAGCGCTTGAAAGCGAATTGAAATTGTGTGTGTGGTGTGTGAGTGAGACAGAGACAGAATGAGAAGAAAAATGAAAGGTGGGGGGGTCGCTGCCAATAATGGTTCCCTGGAGGTGACCTTATGTTTCTGATCACCAAAGACGCACTCTGATCAGATCTGTCTCTCAGCAGCTACTAGTTTCCTATTTTCTTGATCAAAAACTTAATTGGTGATAGAGGTAACAACTCATAAAAGAGAATAAAATGAAAAACAACAACATAATTTTAAGTTTCTCCCATGTCCCTATATGTTTTTTAACGTCATGCACACAGGCACCCATCTCTCTTATCCCTGGTCCTACCAGTGAAGAAGAGGTGTCTCTTGGTGGTCTCCTTCCTCTTCTCCAGACAAGGGTTGAGGAGGCGGAGAAGCTGCAGGACCCTCTCCTATCGGCGTGACTCGGTCAGGCAGGCGTCATTCATCACCAGGTAAGGGTAGATCTTGCCATTGTGGCCGCGGATGTAGAGACGACGTGCTGCTGTATTGTGTTTCTGAACAATTTCCACTCTGGGCATGAACCTGGAGTGGGAGGTGCAAAAGAGACAGAACTGAAGTGATAAACGATGTGGGAGGAATGATATGTGGGTACAATTGTGCTGTGAGATTCCATGCGTATGTGTTGTCCGGTTCTATTTTATTCACAGGCAACAGGAGCAAGTGAATCTCTTACATTCATCAGCCAGGGAAAACATTTTTAAGAAGTATTTTTAGAATACAGAAGGACCTCTGACTGGTGCTATATACCATCATGTTTACTAAGGCCAAGTGTCCTTGTGTAGGAGAGTCTTTTACCTTGCGATCTTGATGTAATAGTGCGTAGGTTTGGGCATGAGGAATTCTCCAGGGATCTCCACCTCAGCCGTCTGTGCAGAGAAGTTGCTGAGGAAGCGACACTTCTCCTCAATGAGGAAGAACTTGGGCAGCTGCTTGGTCTTGGCCTCCAGGATCTTGATCCATTTCTTCAGCTTGGAGATCAAATTGTGAAGCTTCATGGAGCCTGGCACGCTGAAGTCAAAGTCTGATAGGGGAGAAGAAAAAAGTCATTGTTAAAACAATTATCTTCTTATAGCACTGGCCTTTTCATCTCCATAAGTCCAAAAACTAACTTTTTCCACTAAAATCTGCCCGTATATGAAAGTTTTTTTTTAAACACAAAAAAAAACGGCTAAAGTGGGTGATAGACTCCTTTTACAGTGACTGTAGCTGAGTATACCTTTCTGTTTTTTTCCCCTGGTGTGTCATGTTCAATATCACAAATGTGCCAGGAAAAAAAAACGTTAGTAAACAGAAGAAAGCAGCATGGAGGCCAGTAAAAAATGTTACGGTGGGTCCAGTTCTCCCGCTCCTGTCCTCCCCCTGTTAGGTGTCACTGTCTTTTTTATGTTTCTTGGACGGGCTGAAACTGAAACAAATTTTGTTGCTCTGTAACATGTGCAATGACAATAAAGATCATTCATTCATTCATTCACTTCTTTTTTTCTATCTGTTTAGGCCGAGACACACTAAATCAATGTTAGAGAACTAGTGGCAACGAAAGCCAACTGCTGTGTCGTCTGACGTTGCCTGTGTCTTGCCAAAAGTCACACTTGAACACACCACAAAGACTACAGCCAACTAGCATGTAAGCTCTGCACCTACGTGAAAAGGTGAGAGAGGAAATAACTCTCCATAGCAGCAGGTGGCAGTGGTCAGTATTCGTCAATTCAAAGGGAACTGGAAGATCAACAGGATGGATTCAAGACGCAGTTAGTACATAAATTTTTGGTGCGATGGAAAAGGGGCTACAGTGTCTCACATCCAGTCTGTTTTCAAAAGAAGGGATAATATTGCCAAGAACATGATTTGTTCATCCAATGATTTTTAACTAACAGGTACCTTGTTTAGTATCACTGACTGCAAGCAGAATGCAGTATTCACATTTAAATGAATAGATAATAGCAACAAAAGTGGCCAGATGAAATCCTCAAGCTGAATGGGTGAGTCAATGGGTTACACTTCCCTGTTCCTAATCAACTACCCTCACAATGCCCTTCAGCAAAACACTAACCCGCCTAACTGTTCCAGAGGAGCTGCTCTCAGCCGCCAACATTACAAGACTGTAACAGTGGTGGGCAGCTCCCAGGTGTGTTTTTGTGTGTGTTCGACCTTTAACCTCTCCCGCAGCAATATGCTCCAAGACCTGTGCTATAAATACCAATGTGTTTCTAAGTAACCTTGACAAATAAAATACTACAAGGGGTTAAAACACATGCATGCAGTAAACACACAAGGGACTGTACTCAAAGTTGAGTCAAACACGGTGAAAGAAAATAGAAACAGGGATAAATATAATCAAAAGAAATAATGTTTGAGAGTTCATTGGTCAGATGACATTTTAATGCAAACGTTGCACAGCCTGGTTAAATGGTTAAGATTGATTAAAGTGAGATCTTGGTATTTACTTTTCCGTTATTTACACAGTAACATGGACTAAGAACACCTTGTTTTTCACAGTGATGGCTTCAGGGAGGGCAGCAGTTACACAAACGTACATCTGGGAAACGTCCATTCTAAATATTGTGTTGCACTGTCGGCCGCTCCACTCCAGCAGTGTGGTGAAGTGCCTTGCTTAAGGGAACTTCACAGATAAGTTATTCATTGCAGGCTGGCAGCACAAGGAGAGCTGTTTGCTCTATCGACTTAAAACTCCCTGGTGGAGGCTGGGAGCTGATTAAATTAGAGCTATAAAAATGAGAGTCTTAAAGTATTAAATTCCTGTTTCAAGTCACAACTCATATTGCACATAACATATTGTGATGAGCTGCAGCAATAACAACGGAAGGAGGGGAAGTGAGCCAGGCAGGTTTTCCATTTTGGAGTAAAGCCCCCAGGACATCTCTGTAACATGAATGCGCGCACGCACACACACCTACCTCTCCTATTTCAGTACACCCTGTTGTGCCGCCTGTTATAATGAATCCATGAAACTGCAAGGCCTTGCCATTTCAAACCCGTTCAATCTCTCCCAGAGTGAGACCTCCTAATACTTTAAATAAGCCCTTTAAAACAGCCAATGTTCTTTTCGGAGTGGCCCTATTTCGCTATCCGTCTGCCTGCAATTAACCTGCCTCGATAGCAGAGGTAAAATTGAAACAGTCCTGAGGAATTGCAACCCGACAACAATTCAGCACCATAAAAGCGTATAATGCTTACAAATAGAAGAAGCGAGACATGCTCCACTCCATCGAATCCATGAAGCAATGTGGTAATATCATTCCATCTTTATCAGATATAAAACATTTAACCTGTTTAAATCTGTAGAGTGTTGCACATCAGAGGCAGGCTTTATGTTATTACAACTCATAAAAATACCTGAATATTAAAGTAGTTGAAACTAAACAAGTTTTCAAACATGCCCAACAAAGAATCTTTCTGAAACAATTAGTAACCAATATTTCACCTTGTTTTGAGCTTTAATTAAAATTAATAGTGTGACAATATTAAAACTGAGGAGGCTGAAATTGTATTTTCCGAGAGAACATACAAGGGTGCCCTGTGGCAAGTGCAACATAGCCAGCAAGACCAGAAGATAGTTATTTTCAGTCCCCCTGAACTCATCTTTGACCCCTGCGCTCTCTGTCAGGTAGCTGGGGAATAGGATGCTGTGAGAGAGAGCGTGGTGTGGAAAGTATCCAGGCTGCTCTTTGACCTGTGTGTAGAAACCAGGGCTGGTATCCTGCCCTGCCTGGCCTGGCTGACAGACCACAGCAGAGGATCTGCACTTCTGCACCAAATTATGGATCCAGACTCGGGAGGTGGGCCACCTCTGTATACAGAACCATCATTCCCTCATGGACTGCCCTGCTCCTGACTCAGTGTGGGATTGTCTGAAAGTGAGTGGTGGGGAAGGAGTCAACCTAACTTTATTATGTTTGATTGGTGAGCTGAAGTTTTGAGCATATCAGAGGTCACCACAGCAGCGTGTGTGGGGGTAGAGGGGTTTCTGGTATATAAAAGTTCACATTTAAAGCTATGACTGACAACCAACTGAAGGTACATAGGTGCTAAGCCAAATTGCTATACAGACTTACATTTAACCATTGTAAATGTCATTTCAGCATGACAAATGACTGTTCAATAGGCACAGAATTAAACAGCCAGAAAACTTGTGCATTTTTTTTTAGAAGACGCTCTTCTGACAAAAGTCTCTGGAACAGATACACTGCTAAAACAGTAACTCATGCAAATAGCATTCGCAGTAATTGGATTTGAATGCCTCCCTGCTGCCAAATGTTATATGTGCACACATAAACCCATATTTTCCGGCCCACAAACCCTGTGAAAGCGAGTGAGCCACTAACGTGGTTCGGGGAATGGGAGCTTGGCTGCTCAGCAGCTCTGTAAACCCTGTTTGTTCCGCTCTGGAAGGCTTGTGTGGTTTCAGTCTCTGTCGGCCCCGCTCCCACGTCGCTGTGGGGACAGCTGGGTAGCGATGGTCGGCAGGCACCCTGCAACGCAGAAGCCCTGGTGATGCCTGGCTGCGTGAGCACAGCTGGCACTGCAACATCTGGTAAGATTCATCAGTGCGGCGCTCGCTCTGAGTCTCGCTCACTCTTGTTTGTGTTGTTCATTCATTCAGCCCATGTGCCGTTCCCATGCTTTTGATCGCTAATGCCATCACACCTGTCTTGATGTTTCCTCTCAGACTCTCATTGCCATTGTTCTCTATCTGCTAATCTCCTTTTTCCATTTTATGAGCTCCACTCTGTAATTTTTTATGCTCGTCAGCTCTGGCTCACCTTTATTACAGCTGTTCTTTTTTTCTCTGAGTCAGGTGATCTTTTTTTCCCTAGCTGCTTTTCATTCACTCGCAGTCCTTGTCCTCCACTATCCCAGGGCCAAACACATTAGCTCTATTGGCCACTCTCAGGACCAGTGGAGGGGAAAAGCACAGGAGAGACTGAAGAGCAGAGAGGGGGAGGAGGAAGGAGAGGGAGGAGTGGCTGTGTGGAAATGCAATAAAAAGGAGAGACTGGGCTGTTTGCTGTGAGTGTAATTCAGCGAACATGTATGTGCAGCCAGCCCGTAGGAGTGAAAAGGAGTCAGCAAAGACGTTTATTTGAACGCTGGGGGAAGCTGCAGACGGTCCTTGTTTAAGCTGGGTCCAGTGAACTGTGGATCAACTCCATTATGTAATGTAGGAAAACAGACACGTGGCTTCCAAAAACAGGAGAATGATTGTTTAGAGGAAAATGTCTCAGAGGGGGCCTTGGCTAAACTAGAACTGCACCTGTCCTGTTGGATTCCTCAGCTTGCATATGAATCTGAACATGCACGCCAAAATGACTGAGGGCTTCATCATTGCTTTACAAGCATACACATGAATATCACAGAATTTTTGCTTTGAAACGTCTTAATCCAAAACTGGGGATGGATCAGAGAACTGTCTCTCAATGCAGAGTGTCTTCCAACTCCTAATGTTTGATGTTACATCAGCGTACAACACCTCAGAGATTAGGTTGTTAAATAGGAAAGTGTGCCATTAGGAATCTTCTGAGGTTTCAGGATTTAAAAATGTAGCCAATTTAACTAAACAAGCTATATACTGGCTACAGTTCATACTGTCAGTGGGTCATCTCAATATAGGGCTGGGTATTGTTTAAAAAATTACAAGACTAGTACTTTTACCAGTACCTTTAAAGGCCCAGACACATCAAACCACCTTCAGAGAACTTGTGGCAATGAACCTTTAAAGTGATACCAATACCAATAGAGTACTTCATTTGATACCAATAATGTGAATGGCCCCGTGTGTAGTAAAGCCACTACTTCCTAATGTTATGTGGCATCTTGCACACACTGTGACAGGGCTAACTGTTCTGCATCACATGGCTGACATTACCTAACAGTTATTCATGGGTTTGTTGAGCCCGTTCAACAGCTCAGTGCTGGATGTTAGCACTGCTGCTGTGTTAGTTTGTAATAATCGGGCAGACTCGCAGAGAGAGGAGCTCCGGAGATGGCAGCAAAAGTTTGCTGATCTGGCAGGGAGCTGGGATGGTTCATGATCAGACCCCTGGTGCAAAAAGGAAATGCAGGTATTGTTTGACTGTAGATGTACTGGGTTATATGGGTCCACACCTTAAAGGTTTGAAGTACTGATACCTAGTCCTACCTCTATGCTAGTCTAACATTGAAGGAGGAAGTCAAACATCAAGTAAAACAAAGCCCAGTGGACATTTTGTAATAACAGTTCAACATTAAAAACCTCCCATGGGCATATTCAGCAGACTTTATTTTATGTGCTATTGTATATCATCCTACTTTGACGATTAAGTGATAGATGAGGATTGTTTATGTTGGTAATTTATTGCCAGTTCTACTCTCAAATGAATAGTTTACTCTGTAATGAGAACATAATAACTACCCTGCAATTGTTTTGAACCGACATTTAACAGGGAAAGGGAGATAAGTGTTTAATATCTGTGCCACAACAGCATCAGCAGCAGCACACTCTCACATTCACAGACCCTTTCCAATATTTTATGAGTTACATTCACTTTTGGTACAGCAAGCAATGCTTGGTTCCCTGAAAAGAGAATAAATACTGTAGGCTTTCAGCTCCAACCACCCCGGCTGGTGATAGTACGGCAAACTGGGGTTTAAGCACATTTACATTTCAATATAAAATGGCCAAAGTTGCCCAGTGCCAATATGGTGGAAATCATTTTACTCTGGTGGACTTCAAGTCTATAACCCTGCAGTGAAAATCCATTTCACCCTGATAGAAACAGCTGCCAAGAAATAAAATAATTTCATTCCACTTACTGTAGAGAGATGTGGTCTGACAAATAATGTTTTACAGAGTTTCAGAACCCGACTAAAGACTGAACCTTAAAAACAAGAGTTCACCGTTTCATAGTTTCAGCTGAGGCAAGAGCGCTCAGAGTCTTCTGTTGTATTTCATCAAACCTGAGACAGGCTTCGTGCTTGTTGAGATCATCACCGCAGTGCTGCACCAGCTTAGATTAGAATATAGCTGACTGGTGTATAATCAAAACCACTGTGGGCGTGTGCGCACAGTGTAATAAAGACACAAACTGACACACTCACACACACACTCACACACACACACACACACACACACACACACCTATTTCTGACCAGTCACCACCTTCAGCCCCTCCCTAAATCAAATCATGTGGTTAGAAACCTTAATTACATTGCAGAACACCAATGCTCCAGCTGCTCCAAGCGACAGTGCAGTCTGTCCTGACAGCGCTGAATGAGCAGCCCAAGTGTCGGCGCAGATATAATGTAACCAGCTTAATATATCACTACAGAGGCCAGTTGGGCCCCTGTCCCATCATTTAAACAAGTGTGGACATGCAGTAACACGAGTGCTGCTCGTTAGCTGAAAGGTGGCTGATGTCAGGCTTTAGGCAGAAGAGCGAAGAGGTGCTGCTGGTTTTGCTACCCGGGCAATTGTCACACCTTGTCAAATACTCACACAACTGTTTTTCTAGTTGCCTGAAAAATTATACTTTTATGTCTCTCCAAATTCCCAAGTGTTATGACAAAGTTGCAAAGATGCAAAGCAGTGATGCAAAAAGTTAACATGGCTGACAGCCATGAAACTTAAGTGAACAAACAACTAAGCTCAAAAAGTAAACACAGGAGAGAGAAAGCAGGTGTTTGCAAAGAACAATCTCAAATGAAAGGGTTTTGTCACCCTTGTTTTTCTTTCTGTCTGTTCTGTATGGCTCTATGTCTATCCATCAGATGTGAGTTTATTCTAAAAGCCAACCGACCTGTTGTGAACTGTCCCTTCATCTTCTGGAAAACAGGGTCCTGAGCTGTGGCCTGGGCCCGACGCGCTAGCGACTCAGAGGCAGCGCTGGAGAACATGGTGGAAACATTAGAGACATTCTCCAAGCCAACACCGAAGGTGCTAACCAGCTTCTTGACAAAGTTCAGAGTGTGCGGTGTGATTTTGGCATCAGACACTGCACCACTCTTCTCAAAGGCCACTGAGTAGCATTTAGCCAGGCCCTGTTGGAGCTGCCTCAAGACCTGCAGAGAGAGAAGGAAAAAGACAAATAGTGAGAAAAACTTACAGTAATATTTATGAGACATGTCCCAACATTTTTCATTTTTGTTTCATTTAATTTTTCAGTTATTATATTAATGTTTTCTGCTCACCAGCCACTGTGACAAGTGGTTTTCCAAAGTTGCTTGTCACTCAGCATTGTCACTAGCCACAATTTTGTTGCTGGATAATTTTAGTAGATTAAATTTTCCTGCCCACGGCACTATGTGATTGGTCACACGCCATGAGTAACAACCCATCAACACTAAAGGGTGCCGTCCTACAGACACAGGCTAACATAGACTGGAACTGTTGCGCTGCTGTGTGTCACATGTAAGGCAGCACACATCACAGAAGTTGTAAAAAAAAAACAAAAACATCACAATCCTCTATGCTGAAGTTGGAAAAAACATCCAGTGCTTCTGCTGGTAACTTTCCACTGTTAGTGATAGTAGTTACTGGATATAACCTCAGTTGTGTGAGTACAATGAGGAGAGTAAGAGGGAGTGAGATGGCAACTGGATGCAGGACAGAGATGTGTGTCTATAAATATATACCATCTGCCAAAGTGGCAAGTAAGAGTAACTGTATACACACCACAGCTGAATTCTACCCACATTCAGCTAGTGGAAGGGTGCTAATATTAAGCCCTGTTTATGTCTCGAACACAGCAAAAGATACAAACACACACACGCACTTTTCTTAAGGAACAAAGGTGCAGTGATGTGATGTCATACAGTAACCAGAGAAAGGGAGAGATGGAAGGAGACGATGGTGTAGCATGCCTCTGCCCCCTGTGTGCCCAGTGGAACGAAGCATAGAGCCTGCAGCTGCTGCAGAGTGCCCCAAACCATCACAGATAATCACACAGACACACGCACACACCAACAAACTTCCGGCCCTAAATCCCTTTCCCCATCCTACACGCTCACCGAACCCATCCATCACCTGTCTCGGTCTTCTCTCCTGCTGCCTCTTTGTCCCAGTCTTCCCCTCCACCCACAGACCAGCTACCTTGCCCGGATTCTGCCTAGCACGGCTAAAACAATTTACAGCAGCAGTATCGCGCTCAGTTTGGATGATGGTGTCAGGCTTACCTCCTGCACTGACATCCACACAATTAGCAGGAGAAAAAACACTGCTAACTGAATGGATGATTTAAGCTGACATGTGCTTCAACAAAAAGGGATTTTAGAAACTACCAGTTAAGAAGTAAACATTTTTTATGTGAAATGTACATGGGTCGACTGGAAATGCCTTGAACATATTCTGCCATTAACATGTTTATGGCAACACACTGGTTCAGTCAGAGACAGTGACAACCTATTTGCAGACAAGTCACAATAACACCTTAGACTAAACAGATGTGATGGCCCACCAGAGAGACTGGGGTCATCTGGTTGACCAGGTGGTGTGACACACACATACACAAGATGTGCACTCCAACTTGCTTTCACACATTTGCACAGACGCATGAAAATTCTCACAACCGGCTGTATTATTTTCTCACCATCTGATCCAGTAAAAACACACACAGGTAGTGACAAAGTCAGACGCGCACAAAGCCAGCACCTTTGTTCTTCTCACCTCTTCATGCCAGTTCTCTCTGAACCACACCATCTGGTCCACGATGCCCTCCAGTGAGGAGAGCAGGGTGGGGTGTAACTCCCGCTGCATGTGCATGATCCGGCTGCAGCGCCACATTGGGGCGGTGGCTCGGATAGGCCCCGGGTCGGAGGCCCCTGAGTGAGGCTGGGCCCCCACTGAACTGGGCTGCTGCTGTCCAGATGCATCTGGGGAAGAAGAGCGGATAAGAGAAGGAAAGGATGAGTGGAAGAGAGGGACATGTGACAGGAGGCAGAAAGGAAAGAGGAGAAAGAAGAAAACAATCAGAGGAAATCAGAATTTAAAAAAAAAAAAAGACAATTCTACAGTTTCCTGGACAGATAAACAGATGTACAGTCTAGAGGGGGGGAATATATGTTACAGAGCATATACCATATGCTGTAAACACATTTTCTTCCCCTATACGTACATTTACATTTAATAACTCAGCATGATAGAAGCAGAAAAGAGCTTTTAATGTTCAGAGTGTGCTAAAGAGGCAACACACTACAGCCAGCCATGTTTACTCACCACTTTTGTAGCGCTCCCTCTGCTCAATCTTGAGCGTCAGGTAAAGGGTGCGGATAGGGAAGTAGACAGCCTGGGTGTACACTCGTCCCACCTAGCAGATAAAAGAGGGTCACAGATTACATTTCAAAGACTCCCCCTCAGGACCGCAAAGGAGAGAGAGAGTGAGGACGCAGGCAGCGGTAGAGAGGCAGGAGGTGGAGAGCGAGTGGGACAGAGAGATACCGTTTGTGCATGTGTGTCAGAGAGAGAGAGAGATCATACTGATACAGCCAGAGACCTCTGCTGTAACAGAGGGAGTGTTTGAAGCTTTGAGTCAGGGGAGTTAGGGAAGTTAAAAACACGTCATGGCTGAATTACAAAACTGAATGTGACTGATGATGAAATTGCCCTCAAGACTTTCAAGAAAAGTCACTCACAACATTGGAAGGCTTAATGGTTGAAGTCGGGACATAAGAGATTTCAAGTTTTAAACACATTGCAAAATCACCCCAAACTTGGTGGAGTAGGGGTTCCTTTGATAAGTAATGCAGCAGGTGAATTTGGTGCCTACCTGCGGTGTGTAATTTATATATCGGTCTCAGGTCACAGTTCATTTACAAGGTAAGATTAGTAACCCTGAGTCATACAGCTTCCAAGCTAGATCATTTTCTGAAATCAAAATTTTTGGATTCACAGAAAATGTCTGCTACTAAATCTGAGAGAACTAAAAATCAATGTTAAAAAAAGTTGGCAAGCTACTGTACCATACCAGCATAACTGGTAGATATATATATTTTTTCATCTTCAGTTTATTATGGTATAGTCTGAACGGCCATTTAATGTTACACTGGGAAACTGGAATCATTTAGCCATTTACCACACTATATTATGTGCCTTAAACCTCAGAGTGAAAGTCCTGGTTACCCTCTTTACAACAACTTCTCCGCATTTTCCTGTTTCTCTCTGACAGCACGTTTGTTTCCCCCAAGAGCGGACACAGAGACCAGTACATTGATGGGTCGGGTCTATGACCTTGAGCCAAAGCCTGAGCTGCCATCTTTCATCTTTTTAACAACATAGCAGGGGAACAAAAAATCGAATATCAGCCTTTTTGGATTTATTGTTGGTGCAACCAACTACACAGCAACTTTTAGATTAACTTCATTACTGTAAACCTGTTTGTCTAAAGCAGAAATTTAAGGACACATTATATTCTCTTCTGTGTATGCTATTGGGGCGTGTTGATGAAGGCCTACTCTGTTGCTAGGGCAACAGCTTGGTCACTGTTTACTTCCTGTCAGCTACTTTATTAAGCATTCCAACAGGAAATACACTTGGACTGCATTAGAATATTTATTTTGTCAAGTTACAAATGGTTTATACAGTTATAATGGAATAATGCACAAACCAACACATGAAAAGGCAAATGCACCCACTGCAGGCTTCTTTCATTCATCATCCATTCATGTAGTTCTGCAAGCTTACATAGCAATTTTTGTAAGCGTCTTCAACATACAGCAGAAGCTCTGAGCAGATCCTCGAACGCCCCCTTTATGTGGCGACAATAACAATTCCACACTTGTCACCAAATGACACTGTAATAGAAGAGGCCGTCCACTCCGACACATTGCACGCAGAAAATGTAAAGGAATCACCCTCTGAATGAGAGGTAGAGTCAACTCGACGCTGATATATTTGTGTGTGTGTGTGACATTTGGCTATCACTGTGACTGCACAAAGCGAGTGCCTAAAGGAAGAACATGAGCTGTGACAGAGCTCCCTAAAATTCTACAGAGCCGAGAATTACAGATATGCTGTTATTTTTTAACTATAAGCAGAGGCTTTTCTTTTTCTGAACATTCGCAATACTCAAGGTCTTAAGGGAAAGTTCTCTTCCTTAAATATTTATTTATTTTGAGAGTAGCATATACATAGGTAAATGAGGAATTGAAATCAAAGTGTTTAGAAAATATAGCTGACTTGGAAGTTTGTTTACAGCAAACAATTAGGGCGTTCCCTAGCATGCAAACAATTAGGGCGTTCCATTTTGTCATAGTATTGCACCTTGAACTCTAACTCTCTTGCTCATATATCCGTTGCAGTCCGTAGTGTTGAATTTGAAGTAGAAAAAAAAGGGTATGCCATTTGGAAGGCAGCAGATCTTATTGTTAACACTTACAATTATGTTGGAGACTCAACGACAAAACACTATTCACCAAGCTCACCAGAGATGGAGGTCAACCAAGATAACTCTTCTATTGTTACTTTGCAATATATGTAGTTTTAACCTCTAAGTAATAACTGCATACTTTGTAGTTTGTCTGTGACTGACTGATTATAGTTATTGCGACTTCTCTCAGCTGTCAACAAGCTGCCACCTGTCTGCGGCTCAGCTGATGTGACACACAGGATTGTGGGGGCAAATAGCGAGAAAAGCATGGTGGCTTGCATACTGCAAAATGCGACTGGATGCAGTAAGACATCCTGGTATTTTTGGCATACTGCATCTATACTATGTATTGGGACAAAAACAGACTTTCCTTGAAATACTAGGTGGGAGGGATGTGCGAGCCTGGCTTTAGGCCCACTGATATTGGTGGAAGACAAACCACAAGGTTCTCTCAGGTCTCGAGACACAATTTCATAGGCTGCAATTACATAGCTACTTGATCCTTTCTAGACCCTCTATACGCCTGCGGGGCAGAAAGGGATACCTCCACATCTCAACAACAAAACTGAGTTCAGTATGACTGAGAGTGGGTTGAGGATGGAAGGTGGTGGTGGAGGGGGGATACAGGAGAGAGATAGAGAAAGAAAGGTAAGAAGCTTTTCTCACACTTTAGCCCAAGGCTAAATGGATTTTGGAACTTCTAATCTTTCTCTGACTCTATCCACGTTCCTCTGAGATCTAGCTCAGGTCTTCAGAGGTATTCTCAAACTGCACAAATCAAGATTACACAAGAACTAGCTCAGGTTTAAAGCTGCCATGGACGACAATGGGTTTGCCCACAGCTAACTAAAACATACTGTAGTTCTCCTTACTAAAAGGGCTGTTCCAGCTCCCGGCATGTCTCAAATTCTTCAAGAGACTCAGCTCCGTCAATCCATACAACTCACAACTCTACATGGACAGTCAGTCACACATAACTCATGACTCTACATGGACAGTCAGTCAGCTGCAGTGTGCTGTAAAGGCAGCAGCAAGGCAGGAGAGACAGACAGGATTAACTAACTGGTGAAAGAGGCTGCTGCTATTGGGGGTCTAAGCCCGGACAGCCTGGAGACGATATAAAAGGGAGGAATGAAATCTATTATCAAATTGAACCACATCTAGGAAAACACTTTCAACTTCCTTGGTGGTGAGCTAATGCAGCTATGGAGCACCTTCAGCCACCACCAAAAGGTTTTAACTGCTCTTTTGTGGCTAAAGTACGGCAATCTGTACAATGCTTCCAGTAAAAAAAAGCCACAGTCATGAAAAACTCTAAATAAGTCATTTGTTACCTCCTACCTCTTACAGAATTGCATAAACTACCCATATCTGTAAGTGAATGCATGCAGTATATGGTATATGTACACTCCACTGCAGTTTAAGGTTGAATTAAGGCACATTTGCACCCCCTATACGTAAAAAGTATGTTGCAAATCTTTACACACTGTCTTCTCTTAATCTCATATTTTTCAACTAAATATTCTGCATATACAATAATTGTTTATTTTTGTGATTCTCATTGTCACATTGCTCAAAAACAGAGAGAATTAAGACATTTAAATTGAAAAATAGACTCCTGAAATGAGAGGTGAAGGATTACAGTCATAAGCAATGGGAAGAGGGAGTTCTAAGTGGCAACTAACAGCAGCATTAAAGATGAAAGAGGAAGGAAGGCAGAGAGGAAGAGGAGGTACCAGAGATCAGCCTGCTAATGGGAAGATAAGAAATGTCATATTTTGGCGAAGCCGAGGTGGGCTGAGGGGAAGAGGGCGAGTGGTAGACAAGGAGGAGGCAGCGAGGGGGGTGGGGAGCCAGTGAGGGGAGGGGTGTTGAGATACTCTGTTAACTTCTGATTCATCTTCCCGCCTGCCCCCAGGCGCTCTTCTCCTCACCTTCATCAATATTTCAACATACGTTTTTTAAACATCCCGCCGCCGCAGAGAAACTCTAAATAATTCAGGCAAGCGGCAGAGACAAAGCCTGCCATGCATTAAAATGTGGTTTTCTCTCTACATAAAAAAAAGGGGGATGAAGAAAAGGGTGACAACCTTTTACCCTTCAGTCATTACAGGGTGACGAGGCAGACCGTAGATGGAAAATCTTGACAGTCACCCACTGACATCCATTCATCTACATGCAAAAGGCAGGTACTGCTTTATGTGACTCAAGTGTAACTAAGAGGTCATAATTTTGAACCTTCCAACAACCATGTGTCCTCTTTAAATGTACTCTAGATAGATAAGACACTTAAAGGCATGGTATGGAATTCTTTTCTGAGGCCATTTTTGCAAAACTACTTGAAATCCACTAATATAAAAATAAAAAATGTCAGTCACCTGTGGAACGGGTAGGGCTCTAAAAACTCCAGCCAATCATCCTGACCACTCCGTATACAACAAATGGACGGTGATAGGTCAATCAAATTATCACCTACCCCTCCCCCTTTGCGCGTACTGTTTCACACACACTTAATGCGCGTGACCCAAGCCTCCGGCAGCATGAAGTTGACTGCGCTCTCAGCTAGTACACGGATAACATAAGCTAGCTAGCTAGCCAGCGAGCTGAATGTTGAATGTGAAGTTCTGTGAACCAATCCATGTAAGATGGCAGAGAAGGCACCGACACCAGCCATTAGTTCTAATCGATCTTTTTGATTGTGGATTTTTTAAATCTAGCTTGGGCAACTGTTATTTTCAATGATTTCAGACCCCCCCTTTAAGATCCAGATGTTAAGGAGGTTTTTAGTGGGAGCTGAATTATCTACAGAGGCCTCATCCTCTGTAGCAAGCAGTTTCACGTTCAAAATCAGTGTTTTGCACAGCTAGGCGGGGGGGCTGCTAATTACAGTGGCTGACATGAGCAAGTGTCTGGTTTGTCTGTTCTGGGCTACTGTAGAAACATGGTGGTGCAACATGGCGGCTTCCGTGGACAAGGACCCACTCCATATGTAGATATAAACAGCTCCTTCTAAGGTAAGAAGACATGATGATTCTTATTTTAAGGGGATTATATGCTAAAGAAAACATATTCCATTTCTGCCAATGTATTAAGTCCTACACACAGTGTTACAATCAGACTGCCAGACTGAAACACAGTACTTTCTCCAGAGTTCCTTCCTGAAGGTTCCTTTTAGCAACTGCACTATAATCAGTGGATCTGCAGTAGGTCAGATTCATCACATTTCGACACTTATTAACTGAAATCATGAGCTCATATTTTTCTCAGTGGAAAGTAATGTTTTCAAAGGCTGGTACTGTGGATAACCTGGAGATAAAATTGTGAAGTCCTTGTAATTCTTTAGGGCATAAACAGGAGCGATAATGTAGCCATGGATTTAGTGAGTTAGACCATCGGCTGTGTTGGGACCGTCTCTCTTTCCTGGCTGCTAGTACCTCTTTCCAGATATTTGGATCTGGATCTTCATCCTCCAGGAGTTCCAGCCTCTCTTCTTGTCTCTCTCTCTGTCTCTTTTTGTTGTGTGTGTGTGTTTGTTCACTTTATCCATGTGAATGATGTGTGCTCGAGCTCTGCTCTTGTGTGTTTGTATAGTCTGTCCTGTTCCAGGTCCTTAAGGTGGAGACAAGATCATGTGGCTCAGCTCTGTTGGGCGACACTTGAAGTTGCTTGACATCGTCCCAGATCCTCTCTTCATGTCCACACTGTAATAATCCATACATGATGTCTATTGCAAGTCTTTCCATCTCGGGAAAAGGGGTCCCTCCTCTGTTGCTCTTCCTGAGGTATCCTCCATTCTTTATGTGGAGAATGCTGCACAGTGTGTAAAGCCCCCTTAGGCTTAGTCAAGCCTGGCTTTCACAATTAGCACTGCTTTTCTTTGCCTTTTCTTTTTTTGCTTGATTTTTTTTTTTTTTTGCTTGCC
>JAPZEB010000014.1:19393703-19407091 GCA_029783705.1 Chaetodon striatus | reverse complement strand
CATTAACATCTAAGCCACGTCACAGGGGTTACCTAGTAACGTAGTCTCAAAGGTGCGTCAGCTTGAGGCCAGAAGTGCCGATTAAATATGACTGCCATGTCCTGACAGGATGAAACACCCACGCAGGGTTAAGGGACCACTGACACAGTTTGAGGACAATGTGATAATGAACAAAGGGAAGACAATGACAGACAGAATGGTGGACTCACATTGTTAAAAAAAAGGTGAAAGAAGCAAATCAAAGTTGGCTACAAGGTGACAATGCTTGTGCAAAGCTGGAAAGGTAGTTAGTGAGCAGACAGCTGGAGCACTTTTTGACATACTTGTTGATTTGAGCCAGGAACATGCCCTTCAGAGCGTAGAACTCAGCCGTCATCTCCTTGGTAAAGTACTTCAGGTTGGTAGACTCTATCACCTCCAAACCCTAACAGACAAGGAAGTGAACAACAGGGGTTTAACTTCGCAACAAACTGCAGTAAAGAAACTTTTGTCGCCGCTAGGGAGAGGAATCGCGAAAAAGACACCACGACATTCTGTTTTAGACAGGGCCGTAATCACAGGTGAAAAACAAACAAACTGCTCGGTGTTCATTAAGAAGTAAGAAAAGAGGTGTTAAGGGAGCTAAACTTCCATTATGGTGAGCCTCTGATTAGGTGTCCCCTATGTACTGCTGTGACAAACGATGTGTAGCGGGAGAGAGAGACAGAGGGAACCAGAGGAGATGAGATAGAAGAGAGAAAGAGAGAGAGAGGGAAGAGTGTCTACTGGCACTTTTAATGACTTGTGGTGTGCTGAACTGCTTCTATTAATCAGAGTACTCCATTGGCTTAAGAGCAAGCTCCTGAGTTACACTCTCTTATAAGTCTCCCTGCTATAACTTGTCACCTAGAGCCACCCCAAACACTTCTTGCTCTTACTACTTTTCCCACTCAAAGTACCGCTAACGACGCCTCCAGCTACTGCGAACAGAAATCAACCCGAGTACTTAAATCACACTAAATGCATCAAATGTGTTGTTCTTCAGTAGAGGCTGAATTTTTTCAAAGTATGCATTTCCACGGTCCAAATCTCCTGCAGCTGTGCTGCATTATGGTGCAGGTGTTACATGGGTGCCGCGTATTTATCATATTTTGATCACACGTAATTAGATTGTACAAACTAAATGATTTGTGCTCTTTCTAGAGAGTGATTTTGTTAATAAAATATTTCAGGAGTTACTTACAAGCTAATAAAACCAAGAGTAATTTTGAACATGACAAACACACTCGTTAACACTGTGACATTTGTAATTTATGATTAATTATGGGGCAGAGTTCTACAAAACAACCCCGATGATCAAAAGTACCGAGATTATACCAGTTGCTTACAACTATTGTGTATAGTAATACCACACTTAGTTAAAATGCAAGTTTTACGTTCTAAAAAATATTTTCTTACCGTTTAAACATCATAAAAACAGGGCTATCTATATTTAGTGCATAGGTCAAATAAATAAATAAATAAATGGTCATTAGTGATTGTCTAATCTGAAACAGTGTAGTATAGACAGGGATGGGTATTGTTAAGATTTTACAGTTATTGATACTGACACTACTTATTGATACCGGGTACTATTCTACTCTTAATTTGTTGCAAAAAATGAAGACATGACATGAAAATATTTGAAGGATGTATAAGTTATTTTATTATTACTTTTTTGTTAGAGTTAAATTGTTTCCTGAGTTCCCTGTATATATAAGGAGCAACTGTTACAAATGCCTGGCCAACTAAATGCCTGGTGGGGATGTGCCTTAATGCTGCTTTACTACTACGAACTACACATAAACAATATTAAAAATTAAAAAAAAGCTTAAGTCACTGAGCTTCTCAGAAGCTATCAGAAATAGATAACAAAATAACTTAAAATGTGGAATTACTGCTTTGCGGTTGTATGCCTTAGCGCACCAGTCAAGCTGCACTTGTAGTTTATGTCTGTGTCTGTGTAAACATGGATGCTTCACACACATCTTCCCCCCAACAGCACAGAACATCTATACAATCAGCATATTTAAAGATGGGCACCCAGGATTAGAGTCACCAATTTTGTGTCTGATCAAACGTCTCCCCTTCTGTTCCTGAAATATGACGCTGAATAATGGCCACAAAAGTTTTTTTTTTGCAGAACATTATGATGTCACAGTGAGGTTGACCGTTGACCATTTGGACATATAATGTCATCACTATACTGTTTTGTCCTAATAGACATTTTGTCATAATTAATGTATGAATTCTTAAGTTTTGGCCAAAAAAAAACATGTTTTGTGAGGTCCCAGTTACCTTAACCTTTGATCACCAAAATCTAATCAGTTAAAGTTAGAAACCTGAAAACGTCAGCTATATAAGAATTAATTATCATTACATAAATACCGATAGCAGCACTGTTGTCCAAGAGCTTATTAATATTTTGGTACTGACCAGTCAGAAATCTTTACCACTTCTCCATACCCACCCCTACGTATAGGAGAGAAAATCACATTCCATCTTACCTGCATGCACTCATTCTTGCCCATGACTCCAGCCAGCTGCAAATAACATTTGACCTGCTGTCTGATCTTCTGGAAGCAGTCAACAATGGGCACTGTGGGAATGGTGTGGATACGACTCAGAATGTCCAGAGCCACATTAACCAAACCCTGGAGAGAAAATAGTGTGATATAGTTTCACAAACACGATCTAAAGATTTGAAGGAACCTGACAAAAACAAATGTTAACCTCTATCAATACCAATCATTGTTTATTGATTGATATTACATGGCTTTGTTGAATACTTAATTCTGATTGGTCAATTACTGCATTTTACAGTCTGTCATTTCCTTAGACCTGACTATATGGACACCGTTCTGATCACAGATGCTTAGTGGTAGCAATACAATTATTTCTTAAATCGATATTTTGCATAGAATTACTCATTTCTGTGTAATAAGTGGGATAATGTACAGCAAGTAGCTTGTTATAGTGAACCATTTCATTTTGAGGTTCATTTTGGAATAATGACCCACGCACTGTACTTTATCCCTTACATATTTTGAAGTAAAAACACTCATAAGCCTAAACCAGTACCTGTTTGCGTCCTATCTTGCCATACTGAATGATAGCAGAAGCCGAGGCATGAACTCCCAACATGGCATTGTTGTTGTTTGGATCATGCTGGGTGTTCGTCTCATATGCTGTCACTATTGCTGTGGACAGAAACAAAACTCTAAGGAACATATTTTTTTGTCTTTGTACAGGTGTCATGTTTGAAACAGAAAGTAAAAAGGAGGAGAGCTTAAAGCAGTCTGAACATTGGGGATCGTCTAGCACTCTGAAAGCTCTGCTGTCATAATGCAGAGGAGGGCACTGGGGACACTAAACGTATTGAACAGTAAATGGGCCATGGCGATGAATTTCATCAAGAAAATTCCATTTCACTTTAACATAAGTTTGAAGGCTGTCACGTATAAATGAAGTGGATTTTATTGGCATGGTGCTGCAGAACCAGTCCTATCATTATTTCAGCGCCTCACAGTCAGAGTTAGAGCTCAAGTTGCTTGAGACATCACATTTTGCAGTGGCTGCCTCTCTGAATGGTTTCAAAGTCACTGCGGGAGAGAGCACTGAGCAAGGTAAATATATGTGTGTGTATGTGTGTGCGTGTGTCAGAGTGTATGTGTGTGTTATGTCCTGCAGCGAAAGAGAAAGTGCTTTAGCGAGCTGACATTTGGAAATGTACAGAGACCCTGAGGGGGTTCTGCAACTCGTGGCTTTTAAAGAAGACCCCTTCGTGGAACTAGTGGAAACCTAAGCAGCCATCTGAGCGAGTGTCTGCATGAGAATGGCACGCTGTAAAGCATCTACAATGTGTAAAAAGTCATGCATATTGACATAAAAATATGCTTCATTATTTCTGGTCTCAAGCTTAAAAGCAGTACTGGGTCTATCACAGTGTGTGTGTCGTACCTTGGTAGTGGTGCTGGCGCCACATGAAGATGCTGCTCCAGTGTGACAAGTCATCAGAAACAATGGGCAGTCGGTTTCTCCAGGTTTTAACCACAGTCTTCATGTCATGGAGGCTGGTGTTGCGGCCCAGGTTCGCTGGCTGAAGCCCTGCATTAATTTGGGCTGCTTCTTGCAGCTCAATGATCTGCTGTGCCGCCTGGGGGAAAATTAGAAGTAAAAATCTGCTCTCAACCTTTTTGTATCTTTCATAAAGTATCTTAAGTATCTCGACCACCATTCACTTGACTCTTTGACCCTGACTTTTATGATGCATGTAAGGTGGCAGATCTAAAGCGGCAGCCAAATAGCAAATGCTTCTCATGCTTGCAGTGGCCCACTTTTTTTGTTTACAGTTAATATTTTGTGTTCCCAGGCTTGCTTCAAATATTTGCTCCAGACAGTGTACCAGCTGCACTTAATCTTGTTAATATTTTGTCTACACATTTCAACAAATGCATGCTACTAGCCAAATTTCCCGCTCAGTTTGCACCACTATGCACACATGGTGTCCATCTGCTGTCAATCAGTGACTGGTCACTTGTTAGAAGTTAAAGAAATCTCATGTTGATTGTTTGTTCTTCTGTTTTCAGTTTTAAGCTTTGCTTGCATTAGGGCATCTTGACACGCATACTAAGTTTTTAAGTGCACAGTGAGGCACTAAAAATGTCTTCTGCATTTCTGCCTCACCTCCCTCACATTATTTCTGGATGTCTTGATTGTGTGTGGTGCACAGCACAAAGCAGACATGCTCTAAAATACTTAAATGATATTTAATGAAAAGAAAGGTAAAGGAGGAGGATCAGAAAGGTAAGATAGGGTGGTGACACAGTTAGAAGGTGGATACAGAGTGTTTGAAGATCAGCTTTTAGTTAAAAAGTGGAAAGATAGCGGGGGAGACATGGAGAACAAGGATCAAGAGATAGATGAAAGGGACAAGAAGAAAGGTGATAGCAAGAAAGACAAAGTGTTAGACTGTTGCATTAATGGAAAAAATGGTTATAAGGTAAAAGCATCGTGCATATAAAACATAGAAGTTGTAGTAATAAGAAAAAAGGACTGGCACTGTATGAAGACAGAAGAAAATGATGGGGCTGACCTTCTTTAGGTTACTGCCTTAAGACACATACTTAACAATGCCAGGGCCGAAAGCGGCCAAACTCATTTACCTCCAGAGACAACTAGACATGAACATCTCTGAACAGCCCTGAGAAAAAAACAATGACTCCTCATGGCCTCTTTCAGCAAGACATTAGTGTCCAGTACCTTTTTTTGGTACTTTGCTCTCTGTAATGACAAAAATGTAAATTCTGAACAAGCTGCAGGAGTGACATAGTCTTGCTCTCTCTTTTTCTCTCTCTTCTCTGTGCCAGTCAACAAGCGATTCTGCTCCTCTGCTCTTTTCTAATCACGCATAGAGCTAAGTCTTTGTCTGTTTGTCTGCTTTTATGTGCGTCTGCTCGTTCTCGTTCTCTGATTAGACACAAGTGATAAATACGTGGAATGTATATAATTTAGAAAAAAAAAAACCACACAATCACAAACAGCCATGATGCTCAGCGATTTCTAAAATAAGACGAAAAGAAAATAGACCAGATGCCAAAACTTTCAGCACTGCAGCGATAGTTTTGGGTCCCTGGGAAGCTGTAGAGCTCTGTGGCTAGTTTCCTGACTTAGGGGCACTTTGCAGCACTTCCACCTCCTGTCAAGACCTGGTGTTCTCACCCAGATGCCCTCTCAGGTACCATAGTTTGGCACTGATTGATTTAATGTGAAGTGGATAAGATATGTCTTAAAGGGCAGACTCAAACATTATAAAATGATTTGGCAACTCTTCATATCACATCCCGCAAAAGTTACAGTTCCTGAGTTGTCACATATACTTAAACAGGGTTTCATTTTAAGTGTGAGTAAATGAGTGAGAGAAGGGTAAGGGACAGGGGAAAAGAAGAAGTTTAGGAAGATTAAGGAGACCACAGGGTAAGATAATAGAGGGAAATCACTGTTTCTTTACTCCCTTATCCGAGTTATGCTCCTATACTTGGACTTGGTTTCATTTTATATCCTCTTTTTTGTAGTTTCTGTACATTTTTTGTGTTTTTATTATTATCATTGTTAAATTCTTCATTTTGAAAACAATCGTCTCCTTTTAAGTGACTATTTTGATACTATTCTGATCACAAAAAACAATCCTATCTTCTACATTATCTGTTTTATTTTCCCTGAACTTATTATTTTGAAACGCTTTTCTGTAAATTTGAATGAACACCAACATAGCCATGTATGTTGGCCTATGTAAATTCCTCTTTGGCTCAGTAAAAATATTTCAAACAGATTTAATGCGAATCAGTACCTACCAGTGCTGACCTAAATTGGTGAGTACCCTCAAAATTACTGTTTGGCACCCAACCGTCCAAAACATTAACACATAGTATTGTGACCCATTTGACCCAAATTGATTTGCATTTCCCCTTTTCAGGTAAATTTGATTGAATAAGTAGATGAAGAAATTTGGGCTATAAGCATTTGTTAAAAATGTTGCAGAACTGTAACACAACATTTTTGCATTGGAAGTACAGTGCAGCAATTTTTCTTTCATGCCACCAAAATAATTTAATGGGGAAAATAGTTATGTCTTCCTACATTACTTCAATGGCTAATGTGCTCCGATATGGCACAGAAAAAAGGACAAGTAGATGTGAAAATGGGAAAATGATAAGCGAGGACTTCTAGCTCATCCCATGGAGAAAAAAAAAAGAAAAAGCCTCATTGATTGGCCCAAAGCCGCTTTGTGAACATATAATCAATCATTCCATTATAACTACTCATCAATCAATATTAATGCCAACCCCTCGTAATCGATAGTGTGGGTGATAATCCATTGATCGTCAGTCACTGCTAAGAGCTGGGATTTGATGATAACTTGATTCAAATGGTATTTTGAACCCTTCTGTATTTGCAGAGTCTGGGCTTCTCATTCTCCAAGGCTCATGGAGTCGTGAATGTGAGATATAGAGTTTGGAATGGAGATTTACAACAGGCCGCTTGGCTGGGTAGAGGAATAAATAGCTTGTTTTCCCTCGGCTAGGGTAAATAATTGGACTGCACATATGCGAGTACATGCACGCCAAAACACACGCGCGCGCACGCACACACACACACTATAACAAAGAACGTAGTCACCCAATTCAAATACCCATTTTGAAAAGATAAATGTAGTGAATCAGAGCTGTGCTGAAGACTTAACCCCCCCGCTCCGAAGTCAAATCTCCCAAAACAAAATAAATTAGGCAATACAATATTTTTCACAATTATCTGTTAATATCAGCTGATGGCCCATTTCTAACCTTCATTCAGACCGTCCCATTCATCATGTAAATGTAATTCTGCTGCAGGTATTTAATCAAATGGTATCTGATGGCAGGGAAGTAATTACAGCTATTCTAAACTAACTCTTTCTTCCCTCTTCTTCTTCTCTCTTTCTCCCCATGTCTGTTCACTCTCTACCTTTTTCAATTTTCTCCTTCTCCTTTTTCATCTTTGCCCCTGTCTATTGTAATCTCTTGCTGTGGAATCAAAGAGGCTTAAAGGTTTTTTTTTATTTTTTTTTAATCATCTATCTCAATTTTACAAAATGGAGTGAGAGAGGGAGATAGAGGCCGTTATCAGCGTTACTCAACAACGTCTCAGGGCTACCGATGATCTCCTGACACCCATCTCTTCAAGTGCTTATCACAATAAACTGACTTCCCTTCACGACTCATCCCGGCTTCCTGACTGCTGTGTCAGTCTAACTGAGGCCTTTCAACAGAAAAAAAAACTGTGCACTGACCTGCAGCAGCGGCGTGTGCACGTGGGAGACAATGTGAGGCAACCTCCTCCACTCGCGGATGGCCAGGCTGGAGGCCATCTCCACCAGCCGCTCTATGAAGTTGAGCTGCTGCTCCTCTGGGTGGCAGATGGCCAGGTAGCCGCGGTGCATGTTCACCTTCCATGCCATTTCCTTAGGACAGCTGAGCTCCACCTGGAAAATTCACACAGAAACTAATTGTTTCAACACAAAGTTATAGTAGCAATAGACCGTGGCTTCAAAATGTAATTCTCAATGTATTTAAAAATAGACTTAAAGGGACAGTTTAATCTTTTGCAGTGGGGTTGTATGAAGTACTTATCCATAGTTTGTCTGTTACCTACAGTAGGTAGGCAGTCAACACAACCACAGTTTGGAGAAGCAGACAGGAGCACTGCCTCAGAAACTCAGCAGCAGACCAGCATCTCCCGTGTTCTACGAGGTTAAATTACTGTTTTTGTCAATTTAAAGAGAGCATTGATAACAGCTTCAGTTCCCCGACAAAAAGAGCTGTCTGATGGCAAGGTAAAATATATTTTAGGTGGCTAAAATATGTTCTGTTGCTGCCCCCATCCATAGCAGTGCATTGCTTAGCTTCGGTGGCTGTACTTTTGTCTGCTTCTCTAAACTGGGAGCATGCCGACCGTAATCTACTGCTGACTATGGAGTACCTCATATGACCCCACTTCAAAAAATCCTAACAACCTTTTAACAGACAATATTTGACTATAAAAGGATATTAGGTAGGCAATGATTGCCTTATTACATTTTAACAATTAAGGTACCACTATCAAATTAAATGGTGTAACTTGGTATAATAGCAATAACAAGATGATGAGCAATAGGCTCAGTCTCACAACAACAAAGGAAACAATAATATCTGTGGTACTCAAAAGTACTTCCACATATCAAGATGATTCACCAAACTACTGCTGCTGTTGGAAATTCAACTTTTGCTTGTTTATATTCACCTGAAGAGCAAAAATGTGTTATAAATTGTTTCCATCATCAGTCTTTAACCGATTCTACCATCTGCCGTCTCCAGAAGAATCACGCTTTACTTATGTTTGCAATGGAAAACAGCTTTATCTAGCTATTTTATGTTGTGAACCAATCCACCAGTTTCCCTGCAAAATCCATACTAGTAGCTCACAGAATAAAATGCTGGGAACGCTGCCAAACTCCTCAACAAATACCTTGTTTGAGGAAATAATACATAATATATTTTTTGATTCTTTGTTCATGAATTCTATAACTATCTTGTATCATGACACATGAGTAGTTCATCGAAAATGTATACTTTTGGGAAAAGCTGACTGACAGACGAGCTGTTAGTTGCAGCTAAATAAAAGATGAATTCAGGAATAACCAAATAATTGTGGATTTGGTGACATATTCTATAGGAACAGACACACAGTTGGTGTATGCTGCCTGCTGTTTTTCTCTGAATGTTTGTCCATATGATGTCAAGCAGAATAGCGCACACTCTTCATAGTGCTGGGACTGTGGCAGTTTTAATTAAATGAAAACATCCGAGGGGAAAGGGCCTATGACACTTTCCTTGCATAATTTAGTACAAACACACAACAATACTGTTTCCAATTCATTTCCTGAATGGTTTCAGCAGGACTTTTGTACTAATGACTAATCAACCTGACGAGTCTGACACAGAGGCCAAGGAGAGGAAAAGGCTCTGCTATTGATTAAAACGCCGAGTGCATTAACACTAAACAAACAATAGCCCGGGGGAGTCTGCTACGTCAAACCTGTGGTTTTGCTGGTGTGTGTTTATAAGTGAATGAGAAAAAGACAGAATGTAAGAAGACCAAACACAGGAAGAGCGAAAAGAGAATGAGAAAGAATAGGTGTGTATTTGTGTATGCTTCTCCGATGTGGGAGAAAATTACAGTGATCGGTCAGAGCGCACTTATCAGAGGTGAAGCTTGATGAATATCCTGGAGACAGGGCCGCCCTTATCAAGAGCCAGCTTTAATTGAAAGCGGGGACATTTGGACTTCGCCTCTGAGCCAGTGAGCGGTGGGCAGGCAGGCAACTGAAAGCCTTGCTCCTCTCCTCCACCATAAAACAAATCACCCCGCAGCAGATGCCGGGGTAATTATTCACGCGCGCAGCTGTCGTAAATATTAGCCGCTAAAACCAGAGCTGCAGAGCGAGGGATGAAGAGATGGAGGTGGAAGTGGAAGTAGAAAGGGAAGTAATAACAAAAGGAAAACCGAGTAAAGAAGAGAAGTTGGAGAAGTAAGAGACAAAAGAAAGAGAAATGGGTACACAGAGGAAGGAAGGAATGAAACAAGGAGGAAAGGATATGGCTGAGTTGGTGCTGCCATCCAGACAATTTAATTAGGTGTCACCTTAGGACAGAGCGGCTCAATGGATTGGTTCCAAGTCTCCTTGAAAGAGCAAAGCAGGAGTATTTGTTATATGTCAGGTACTATCGCACGCTCGCCACCCGTCTACACTTTGTTTTAGGAAACATGAGGCCAATAAATTAACGGAGCAAACAACTGAACTGCATTTCCACAGCTTTATGGCCAGCTCTCTCAGTCTCTTGTGGAGGGGCCGGACGGTCCAAATATCAAGTTACTATACTTCACTGTGCTTAATATACAGCACTGTACAGGAAACTGGGAATAAAATGAAAAAAAAAGTAGAGTCGAGTCTCTGGTTCACTAGGTTCAAGCCTAGAGGCTCCATGCCGTCTGTTATTGTGTTGGTGAGAACTTGTGGTTATAGTTTCTATTTCCTGTCAAAATGTTAGGGGTTAGCAACCTTAGGAAGACAGTGAGATCACTTCTTTGTGCAGATGTGCGTTTGTATGTGTAGAAATCCATACATGAATACATTTTGCACATAGTGACCATGCACTCCTCACCTGTACCAGAGCCTCCTTCATGGCAGCCCAATTGGAAACCCTCCAAGCACACTCGAGCATGAGATAAGGGTTTGAGTGGCCTTTAGACTGGCCGTATTCTGTCAAAGGTTCCCACTGGTTCAGTTCCTTAGAGCAGCTGGACAGGAGGACAGAAGAGATGAAAAGTTTAAGAAACTTTTAACAGTTCATACTTTTAAATGCCCAAAACAAGATTTTAGTAAATGTATTCTTTTTTTAGTCCATTTCACAAATTCAATGGTTATCATTTTGGCTTTGTAAGATACCTTCTGGATTTTTCATATTTGCATAGGCCCCTTGGAGTTTCTTAGTCTCACCTATATATTTGTGTGTCTCCTTTTAATGCTATGAATGATTTGCATGGTAAAATACACAATATATATGACGGGTAAAATATACTTAATATACAGGGTTTAGCATTAAGTTTTTCTATTTTCACTTGCCCTGTTGGGGAAATGAATCAGAAATCTACTTACCTGAAGTCAATTTTTACTTGCCCCTTTACAAATTGTTCATTTCTCAATGGTTATCAAATAACAACAAAGACATAAGTTAACTGTCATGTTTAGTTTTTTTTTAGTAAAAACTTCCATTCTCACTAAACTCCTGTGTTCAGGATAATTGAAATGCTCGCTTGTGCTTCAGCTCATAAACTTTGTCTTTACCGACAGCATTTTATGCGAGCGCCCGATACGGACTGCGCAGGTGCAGCTCTAAATGGAAATGAGAAGGAGATAACTCCTTAGCTACTTCATTCATCTGCTCTAGGAAAAACTATGTAATTAATTCTTATTTAAAACTTACCCAATCAGGCAAGTGATTTGCTAGATTTAGTAGCCTGCCCTGGCATTTGACTTGCGCTGGACAATCAGGCAATCCTTATTGTTGAGCCCTGCTTAATACTGAACCCTAAGTAAAATAACAATAACGAGTTTTTAAGCAGGCATACAACTGGGAGAGTCATTTGATTCTGCAGGGAGGCATGGTGGTCATCCTAGATTGTGGCAAGTCATTCAGAAGTCATTTAATTCAGATACACCACAATGAAAGTGGACTTGATGGAAATTTCCCTGCTGACAGATACATATTTTCCCCAGTAACAGCGACGATCTCACATTCATATATGAGCAAAATTATATTTAAAAGCCTGCAAAGAAAAAGATGACATGGACAGATTCATAAAGGAACAATATACATATCACACAGAAATTCAGTTTGTTCATTATATTCTTCAAATATTGTGGTTTCTGGATGCTCTGCTGTATAATTCATGTGAATGGAATAAAGGTTATCAGGTTTGAACAATCAATGGTGAGCAGTATATATATGAAGATATTAAAGTAAAAATCCACTATCTTTTTGTGCTCTGCTGGCTCTCTTGATGTGTAACACAAGACTGCCCTCTGCGATGCAGAAATCTTACCGTATCCAGTGGTCCTCCCAGAGCTGGTACTCGGGGAAGATGGCCGGGGACACATTGCTCCTCTCATGCTCTTTTCGAGCCTTCTCCATTGCTTTCTCGTAGCTTTCTTGGGCCTGAACAGATATGAAAAAGTTTATACAAGCTTTTTGAGACAATAAAAGGATTATTGGTGCAGCTTGCATGCATTGATACAACTTAGTTTAACATTTTTTCTATCATCATTTATATAAATGGGTTGGACATAAGATTAGACACACTGCTCAGTAAAATGCAGTATAATTTAACAGCACCACAAATTACAGCCCATAAAGTTAAATAACACCTTCATGGAGGTGGGATTTATAAGCAGGACGGTGAACCCAATAAACTAGCAGCAGTGTACACTAAGTAAAGATCATACATACATTTTAAAGCGGCCTTTTAAGCTTTCTCTCACCTGTTCGAAGAAACCGTGCTGCTCGTAGGCAATGGCCGTGGCGGTCTCAGGAAACTTGCATCTCTTCTGCCAAAGGCCGGCCCACATGTCCTCCTCTTGGAGCAGAGAGTAGAGCTCTGCTAGAGAGTCCAAAATCTCCTATAGAGGAGTAGAACAAAATGTGGATGGCAGCAGAACAAACTGGAACATTTGCAGTGATCAAATTGTGGATTGAATGAGAGCAGCTTTGCTAATGAGTCTAGTTCAAACAGGATAAGAGGCAGATTTGCCAACTTTAAATATGAAGCTGCTACGCACACATGACAAATATAGCATCTCCAGATCCTCTACTGTGGAAGAGAAGGATAAATTAAAAAAAGGAACAGTTGCAGTTTTTAAAAGCTAACACTCAAATATTTTCTTAAGCCTGTTAGCCTTGTGTGTCACATGACAAATTTTTTTTTAGGCTTTTCTTTCCTGACAAATCAAGTCCTGGAGGAAATGTCACACTGTGAAGACTGACAACTGTCAAGTTAGTGGAAACTATCTGCCATAACAAACAAATACTGCCAACTCTAGGATTAAACCCAAATACATTACCTGCTGAGGTGGTGTGATGCTCTCCTGCTCGTAGAACTCCGTACTCTGCTTGGGCTTGCTGTGCAGGCTTAGGCCTTTTTCAAAGGCCTGCTGCTCCAGCATTAGAGTGGAGCGTAGCCAGAGGTTGTGTGTCTTGCCCAAGTACTTCAGCACACAGGGGCGGATGGGAATAGGA
>JAPZEB010000014.1:19362738-19374832 GCA_029783705.1 Chaetodon striatus | reverse complement strand
TAACAAGAGGTGACTTGAGTCTGTATTGACAGCTTTACTTTTTTTTTTCTTAACAGTGGAACTTTGGACTGAGAGGTAGAGCTTAGTAAGAGATAATTAACCACTGTATTGCCAATTCCTGTTTAAAGCGACTGGCCACAGGGACCTGTCACTCACAGCCACATTCTAGTGGCAACTGATTGATGGTGGATTGTTCTCACCGTGGAGGCAGCCCCAGTTGCTGTGCGGAATCTCTTGACGTCCTGTCCGGCAGCAGCAGCAGCTGCAGCAGCAGCTTCCAGTGACAGCCCTCTTTTCACAGCACCCCCACTAGTCCCTTCACCGCCGGCCCCTACTTCAGCTTCGGACTCCGGCTGCCACACCAAAGAAAGGGACAGACAGGAGGGGAGAGAGGAGCAGTCCATCAGTTAACATAGTTACAGTTTACAGGATGAAACGTGTGTGTATTATCAAGGTTTCTAACTACAGCTTTATGAGTCATGAGTATTTGTGGAATATGACTAAGAAAATGCTTTTATCTCTATGATTAATGCCCTTTTCTTGTGAAATAATAAGCATCTCCAGTTTGCAGTGATGCATTAGCAAGGTTTAAAATAAAACACTGTGCAGAGTGAAGGACATTTCGTGGCACAATAATGTCAACAAGGTGCCTTACATGGACAATACACTGCTGTACGATTTTATGTTCAGAAACCTGGATCTTTGCTGTGATTGTGTTATTTATGACAATCCATGAACATACCTGCTGGTCCTTGATCCTCTGTAACTCCCATTTGATGACAACCTCAGCCAGGTCCACAGCCAGTTTCCTCTGCTCTATGGTCACACTGGGGGTGAAGCCCAGACGCTGCATTGCACTGATCATGTGCTGCACAAGGTGGTGGCGCACAGGGTAGTATACCTGGAATGCAACAAGTAAAAATTTAGATGGTCACTGATGTTAGTGGCAGAGTTCAAAAGAAACAGAGGAAATATGTATATAGGAGCACTGACAGACAGACAGAGCAGTACTTAAAGAATCCAAACTTCTAAATAAAATGCCACTGGAGCTTGGGGCCTGTTTTGTATTCTTCACTTTTACAAAAAGGCACAACTTGAGCCTCCACTCTGCAAAAACCAGATGTAGAATCCAAGTTTGGTAGAGTGGTGAGAGAGTGATACATTTTGCAAGATTACAAGCTTACAAACAATCTTGTTTTGCATGAGAGGGGAAAAACCCACTTTGCCACACAAATACACTCCTCCTTCCCACCTGCATGCCTATCAAAGGGTGAGCGCAAACACATACACTGAAAGACACACTGCTCCATGAATCTTAGGACACAAAAAATACGGATCAAGTTTTTTGCTCCAGTCCCAATCTGAGACTTCAATTTTCCTAATCATACAGCTGCACAGTGCACATGTCAAGTACTTCAAAGTTAGTAAAATCAATCCAATGTATATATTTGACAACTGAGTGGTTCTGCAATGCATTAAGAGAAGATGACCTGCCTCCAGGCTGTTCCTTGGTGTTTTTTATTTATTTATTTTAGAAAACAAACTATAAAATAACAAACCCTATCTTTAATCTCTTTGGCCTTGTCAATGTCTTCAGACAATTCCCCTTTAAGAGAGCAGTCTCCAGCACTTGTTGCCTCAGTGCAGCCATTGCCCATGTTACCTCTATGAAATGTTTTTTGTTTTGATTGGGACATTCTTACATAAAAAAAGCAATGATGTGAAATAAAGATTTGAAAGATGTGAATTATTGAGTTATTAAATTTAATATGCATGTTTTTCATTTTAATTTACATTGGTTTCAACATGGTAGTCTATTACTGGTTTGGCAAACTTGTTCTCAGAGCATCCACGACAAACAAGAAGAGCTTCTGCCTTCCCTTAGTTTCAGGTTAAATTGACTGTCTTGCCAGTATTATCACATATAAATGAGTCTGACTTCCATTGCCTTAGCAACCATCCAAAAGCAATTATGAGAGTGAGTTACTGTGCGATTCGTCTCCGAGAAACAAACTTGAAGTTTCCCAAGAAGGCTGTTTGTCTAAATGCCTCAAAATCAGATGTTTCCAGGCAACTGAGAGTCTTGTGAACTGCCTACAATCCTGCCTCGCGTCATCTCCACCTCAATGAAAGAGATCCGGTCAGCCTGCCCACAATCATTATCATGAATTAAAAATAAAAGGCAACAACATTTATTTACGGTGAAAGTGTGATTTCTTTTTTTACACTGCTGATATTTTGCTCTGGATTTTGGGCAATAAAACATGCAAAGTTTAACAGGGTGCTCAATCACTTTGAGACACTGAGTCAGAAGAGGCAAACTCTGAAGTCGTATTCCCACTTAGTCTCAAGGACATGATGACACACACTTAGCCCCGAGAATTCACACTCTCAAGCGTCACACTCAAGAGTCACTTAGCTTCATCGCAAACTGAACTGGGACTCTCAAACATGCAGACAAAAGAGCAAGAGATGAGATGTCTATCTGAGGGCTGTTGCCAGTGTCAAAGAATATTAAAGCTTCTCACTTTGAGGGTAATTATAGTCGATAGAGCGGGGCTTCACAGCCCCTTAATGACAGAGTGGCTAAGCCCTGTCCATCACGTGTGCACGCAGACAAACACGCACACAATCTCTCCATTTCTTTATCAAACAGACACATACACACACGCGCAAAGTCTCTCATCTGTCTGTCATTATCTTCTCCCCAGCGTAATTATGCTGATGTGATTACATTAGATTAGTCATCTGGCCCAGTGAGAGCAGCCTGTCAGTGAGATAGAGAGGGGAGCTGAGGAAAATGTCAGTCTTTTGCTAAGAGACTGTCGCTCTCTGACCGGCGAGGCAGCAAACATCAGCTGAAGGAGTGAGAGGGCAGAAAGTGTCGTTGAAGTTTAAGGAGGAAGGCGAACATAAAGGCCAATGATCCTTTGCTGGTGTTGACTTGTGAACAGACTAGGCGCTCTCTGACTCTGCTGATCGTCACTGAGAAGGGTGTGCCTGGGACTGTGTCTGCATTAAGGCGATTAAAGGCAGCAGGCGGTTACCATTAGCTCCGCTGCCCAGTGATGAATGATACAGCTTTTGACTAGGAGGCAACAGGGCACAAAGCCGTTGTCGTGTCTACTGTCAATATGAAACTGGAACTCGGTGAACCAACTAGTAGGCTTGGGTGGTATCATGGTATTACAGTATACCAGGTTATTTATAAATCTTGACTATATGATTTTCAAACCTGTTTAAAATACAGATGCTCCTCTTTCTATTAAACGGAGATGCTGTATTGACATGATGTATTTTATGTTGTACTCAACATGCGCCATCAGAGGTCAGCCCCTACTGGTGGAAAAAGCAACCGAGCTGAGGGGGATGGTGAGTGGTGAGGATAAGGAACAGAGGCTTTAAAAAGCCAGCCAGCATTGGCAGAGAAAGGGGCTAAACAGCATATTTTTACATCTAACTCAGTGGATCAACTACTCATTTAGACCAAACCAAAGTTGGAGCAAAGGAAAGACTAACCAAGACAGTCTTGAGTTTGAATTAAGTGTGTTTTACATGAGTTAACAAGGCAATTAAGCTAGTCTTAGGTTGGTGAAAGAGAGAAACTTAAATTCAGAAGGTTATTTTTCTGTGTAATATGAAAAAAGGATGGTAGATATTTCCTTTCTTGACATTTTGTGAGGTAATTAGACTAAAAGAGCTAAGAGGACTTGTGGAAACGAGCAAACGCACAGCCTGAAAACATCCCCAGCTTAAACTACTGGAGGTTCTTTGGCTGATGGTGGCTGGTAAGAACATCTTTACACATTGCCCAACCCTACACTATGACACACATGCTACAACGACACCTTTCACCAGCAGAGTACCATTTCACATTAAATGTTGATACTTGAGAGTGCATCTGGTTGGGGAGTACCCCGAAGCCTGGAGGACAGCCACAGAGCTCTGAGGCAGGTAACAAAGCTCCATGTTGCCACCTGGGTTAACTTCAGACAGGAGGTGGAAGCACTCTGAAGCCTGGAGACGGCCTCAGGGTACTACGGCTGCTACATCAGCTTCCCAGCAAGCCAAAACTATCACTGCAGAGCCGATCTGCCTCAATAGTTTTGGCGTCTGGTCTATTTCTTTGCCTACATTATTTTAGTAACAGCCTAGTATCATTGCTAGACAAGCAGACACACATGCAGACAGACAGAGACAGAAGATTAGCTCTGTGTGTGATTAGAAAAGAACAGAGGACCAGAACTGCATTTTTATCTACTATGTCACCCCCTGCAGCTTATTCGAAAATTACATTTTTGTTATTATAGAGAAAGTAAAGTACCAAATCAGGGTACCTTTGGTTACCAGTACAGAATCCCAGGTATCAGAGCCGGTGCTGGTTTTGGTTCAAATGTTAATGGCACCCAACCATAGCTTTCACTTTATTTTTGGGGGCTTTTCTTGCACAAACAGAATCATACACGGTAAACCTGGTGAAATGTTAGGTAGGTATGAATGTATTAAAAATACTGCTCAAGCCTACCAACTAGTATCATAAAAACTATTAACTGGGTCATACAAGATAATCCAACTTTTAATGATGATGCTCCATTCCCATTAGGACTGGTTAAGAGGCATCATTTAATTCAGGGCACTCAGATAATCAGTAAAAATAGCTTCTCAACTGTTTTCCCCCCATGTGGTTCACTGCAGTTGCCGAAACCACACTGAGCAGAGAGATGGCAGCAGCAACAAATGGCCGTGGATTTGCAGTGACAGTTGCCCTCTTACTCCATGTTAAGGAATCTTACCTTGGTCAACCACAAAATGTAAAGTAAAAGATAATTATAGTCTATAGTGATATAGTAATTAGTGGTTACGTAGTGTGTTCAAAATTGGGATGAACAAACAGATTTGTTTTGACTGTTCTGTCTGCCCCACCCAGCCCGGATGAATACGCCAGTAATCAATACGTTCAATAGTGACTGGCTGACAGAAGGTGGTGCACTATTGATAAACTATTGTATGTGTTCTTATACATTTGCTCACCCTGAAGTGCTGCACAATGAGATGCAGTATGTGGACCAGCTGCGGTACAGTGTGTCCCTCCTCCACAATGATTTTGCGAGTCCAGTGGGTCAACATCTGGTGGCCATCCTCCATGCGGGCGGGCACAGCTGGAGTCAGGATGGCCATGGCTTGCCGTACAATGGCCCGAGCCTCCATGGTATGGGCCTTCAGCAGGCTGTGGAAGACCTGTATAAAGGAAAGGTAACATACTTTTAATCATACCTTTTCCAGTGCCATCCATGCTTACTAATTTCTTCTTTAATGACCCTTTCACCTACTGTATGTCTCTTCCAGTACATTCATATTACATAGGATGTGGAATATGGAACAGCATACAATTAATTAATTGTAAGTATTTTGTTTCTGTTTTGTATACATCTGGTAACATGTCATTTCAGTTAAATCCTAATGTTCTATTTTTGTCTGTTTTAACATGGATTCATTTAACAAGGTCATTCAGTGTTTCTACATCAGCTACCCAAATTTCCCTCGTTTTATCTCCATTCTCTGTCTTAAGCTCTGTGTTGTATTAAACCAATGCTCCACTCAGTTTCTCTTCTGTCTTTGCATTTCTCCTTACCTGCAGCACAATCTTCTTGTGAATGGCGAACTTTGCAATGATGTGTGCCAGAAGTAAGTGGCCACTGTATTTACACGCAGGATCCACGCAGGCTTTGGGCAGCAGGCATGGCCAGGCGAAGGTCATGAGGCGTCGCAGCTTGCTGTTGCGTGACTTGTTGTTGTCATGAATGTGGTGCGGTGCATGCTCCACCAGTAGAGTGGAAAACTGCAGCAGGCAGATTCGCAGCGAGTCCAGCAGGTCAGCCTGCTTCTCTGGGTCCAGGACCTTGGAGAGGGATGGGAGAGATGTGGGGTTAAAGACCGTTGAGTGACAGGGAAATGGGTACAGTTTTTGCTGCTGATAGCACAGAGTAAGCACGCTATATGTGCAGAGTCAATAACAGTGAACCAACTATTATTTTTCCAGGTGGTCAGATGCTTTGTGCACAAAACAAAAACACATTTTTGAGTGTACTGGAACAAAAATGCCTAAGACCTGTTGGTGCGGCTGTAATTCTTACCAGGTGCCAACAGAGGTCAATAGAAGTCTTGGATTACTTAATGCCCCTTATGTGCATCAATAAGAAAGAGAAACACTTTCTACTGAATATACTGTTTGCCTGCACTGCCCACACACACTGCAGTTCTGACTAATGTTCACTTCCATAAACTACATTTGAATGACATTGCACTGCAACGACAGTATATGTCTTCCACATATTGACAAAAAGACAGCTCCCCATTCACAACACCCATCAACCCATCAACATCTGTATTCCCCTGAGAGGAGTGCAGAGGAGAGGAGAACATTCAGAAAGAGGGGGGCTGAGTGAGGAAATGAGTTTTAACCATACCGTAGAGGAGCCATTAGCGGCCATTAGGCCTGGTGTTAGTCAGTGATGAGATCTGCCACAGCACAAACAAACATGCTGACCTTTAGCATGGTCACACTGTGACATTTACACCAGGAATTATAGTCTGGCCTGATGAATGAAACGTGATGGAAAGAGGGACCAGTGGGATGGCGGGAGGGAGAGAGAAAAACACAGACAGATGGAAGAGACAAAAAGGAAGAAGAGAAAGATGGGATGACAGCAATTAAATGATCAAGTAATGCGTGGAGGCCTTGGGAGAAGAAGAATCAGACTAAGTGGGACATAGTTGATGATGACTGAGAGTATGGAGATGTGCTGGACTGATAAGACATTATGAGAGGAAATGCAGCAGGTAATGAAATCAGGGAGACGGATGGAGAGACCAAGCTGGTGAGTAATGAACAAAGGAAGACGGGGGGAGAGGTAAGCAGACTGAATGTGAGGAAAGATGTCGAGAGGAAAGGATACCTGTGAGCGTATGTGTGCATGTGTACCTTAGTAATGAAAACACTGGTAATGCTTTCAGGATTGTCTCCTTCAGGGTTGGGTGGTCCAAGAAGCTGCTCGCCTTCCCCCTTCTCAAAGCTGTACAGGAAGGCTGGATTCAGGATGTGCTGCAGCACCTATGACACAAGAAAAACACATGTTGATATTGTTTTATTGATATAAAAAAAATAAACATTTATCCATTTACTTCAGTTCCTTTTACACATGCACTACAAACTAGAAATTATCGAGACATTATGCAGAGGGGCTGTATGTAAGAACGGCAATCTTGGAATCAGTTGGATGAGACATTAAAAAGACTTAGACTTGCCAGCTCCTTAGTACTAAGTCTGTGTAATGTCCGATTGAGCCCATGTGTGAATAGATCAGGTAATCTGGAGAATGCACAGCAAGTGAGCGAGCGTGTTGATGACATTTCTATCGTGACACTCGCGCAAAACAAGAGGGTGAAGAAGAAGGGTCATTTATACAAAGATGGCAACGAAAATGTTTCGACTGGAGACACAAAGAGATTCTGGAACTTCTGTCAGTAAAAACCATCACTGAAATAGTCAGATGAATTCAAGAACAAGCATAACACGCTGTTGTGTATGACCAAATAACAGACTGACGACATAACTGTGGTGTAATCCACATAATTTCCTGCCTCCTGCACGCTCTACCCAAGCACCAACCCTCATCTGAACCAAATGGAGTATTTTGTAGTAGGTGAAAACGCCTCTGACCCAGACAATCTCCTGTTGCATGTTACATGATTGAAAGGGGAAGTCCGGACAATGCCCAGACCCAATTCTCCGCATACTGTCTGGAGTTCATATGAGAAAATGGCTTTAAAGCAATGTGTAACCTTCGCTCCCCCAGGTTAGGTTAGGATGGATGTTGGTACTCAACATCTTTAAGGTATCGACCAAAATAACCTTGCAAGTAGTATTGAAATGTCTCCCGTCAAACAAAACCTGCATTCAATCCTTTTTGTACCAAGGGTTTGATCCTTGACCATCCTGCCCACTCTCCTCCAAGTCAACAGGCATTTCAACATCTGCCTGGTAAGCACGCGCTTACACAGCAGCAGCTGCTGACATCCAACACTGAGCCCTTAAATGGTCCCAACAAACTCGAACCAACGCCGAAATGGCTCGACTCTGTCACTGAACCCATTAATAACCGGTAGGGAATGTTACTTGTGTGATGCTAATAGTTAGCCTTGCCACTATGTGTGTGCGGTCAGACTCTCACAACTGTCCCCAGCGCAGAGCTCACACTACCACAGCACAGCAGAAGCTAAAGCCCGTACAGTCTGTGATACTGTTAGGGCGAGTATGGCAGTTCAGCACGTTGAGATGCCACCAAAATGCGGTTATGTGTATCAGTATCACTTTAAGGATCCTGGTATTGGTACTGGTATCACAATTTTTTCAACTGCACCAAGCCCTACTTCAGGTTTTCAAAGAGCTACTCTCAAATCTGTTCTAAAATCAGAGGGACACAGGTCCCTTTCAGATTGATGGTAACAGGAAAAAAAGCTTGGACAAAAACTTTTCTATTAGAGAGTGAACACGGAGCAAGACAGACTTGAGGCACAGCAATGTCAAATGTGGCCCAAAACAATGGTAATAAAAATGTGACATTTCACAGAAGAAAACAATTTCTTCTCATGAGATAATACTAACCATAACATGTTATCTTAATCAATCCATAAGCACTGAGAGCAATAAAATAAAATAAAATCTAAACTACTGCTGAGGCAAGGGATGAAAATGCAATTAACAAACACCCTGAAACCTGGAGGGATTGTTACCAGGCATCTGCGGATGAAGACAAAGGCTTGATTAGCTAGTAAAATGCAGAATAACCCAACCACAATACAGCTAACGACTGCATTTATTAAAGAAGCTGCTATCTGTTAATGAACCCCCCTATTCAATCCATCATTGGGGAGGACAGGGCATCGCTCAGTGGAGAACGAGCTGTGGCAGCATATGTTCAAGCTCCTCCATTAGCACATTATTCACACGGGCTCTGCACAATGTACATGCATGGCTGATAGACTCACACACGCATGCAGCAACACACACACACCCCTAAATGAAGACACAAAGAAAATGCATGGAGCACCAGTCTGTTCTTCAGTCTCATCTGTTCCTATTAATTCTAAGCGTCACTGACATCAATCACTGTGAGATCACAGCGAATTTCTGTAATGCCATTAGTTGTTGTGCTCCTGCAGGCTGTGTGTTGGTGCGTGCGTGCACGCACAGTACCTCTGGGCAAGTAGCCGAGATCTCGTTCTGCAGGTGTCTTAATTATCTTAAATCCCATTTCCATACCCTTAAACAAATAACAAGAGTGTGTGTGTTTTTGTGTGTGTGTGTTGCAGTGCCACTGGGGGTCCTCTCCAACCACGAAAGGAGGGAGATGGTGGCAAAGGGGCTCCAGAATATATATTATGCCCCATACACACCAGGAATGTGCAGATAATGCATGGATTTTATAGTGAAGTAGCCACAGGACATCTTTAATAATAGCCACCACTAGTTTTATTGGTCATTTCTAAGTTATAAATTGGTCTTAAAGTCATTGGGATATATTAAGCATTTATTTTTACTTTTTTGTCAGTAGATCAGTATTACACACAGTTAGGTACAGAGCAACAGGCTCTCCTTTTCTCTCTGGGTAAACGTCAACCCTCACATAATCAAGGTAAGCAATTGATTTTAAGTTCTCAGCATCAATAATGTGATTTTATTTAATGAGTTTTGTTATTTGTCAAAACTTTACTGCTTGGACAAGCCAACTAAAAAGCAATTAATCTGTGTTGATCAGAAATTACACTCAATTTAATCTTTTAAAACTGCTGCACTTCTTTTTAAAACATGTTCTGAAAAATTCTGTCATTTTTCTTCTTTGTACTTTAACTTATCATCTGTAAACACGTATTTCTGTTGGAAAGATGGTCTCTCTCAAACTGGGCTGTCTATGCAGTTGAAATTGGTGCTACAGGACCGGGGAAAACTGTGGGGAAAAAGTGCTGTGGCATTCACTTCTGCTCAAGAGGTAGAAAACCTATGCACTACCTATGCACTGCCCCACGATGGATGAATTAACACTCCCACTGGTGGGTGATGTAATGCCAGTTTGGTTGTTTTGACACAGGAAACAACGCAGCGGCCGGCTGATAATGAAAGATAATGAATTACAGTACAAGAGTAAACTAAGTTAGGTTTCTGAAAACATTTTAGGCGAGAAATAGGCAACACAGTAACAAAATCTTGGCTCATAATCAACACAGCTTAGTTTTACAGTTTGATCTCAGTGTTTCAGCCTGCGTTTCTGCAATACAAGAAACAGTATGTTGCCAACTTTCTGTTTACAAACCCTCAAAATACAGCCAAACAGTGCACTAAAACTTGTTTCTGAAGAAATATTAGGTGAAAAATTGGCAATATAGTGACAAAAACGTGATTTATATATGATCAGCACTGCCTATTTTTACAGTTTGATCTCGCAACTCTACGTCTAACTCTTCCTAAAATGGGCAACTTTTTTACAGTATTGGTGCCTGCTGTCAACAAAACAACTACCACATGATGATGTGTTTTCCTGTTACATCCTAGTCAGGGACATGTCAGGACACAATAGTATTTACATTACAAAAGATATGTGGTCAAATGCGTCCCAGACCATCTCAGCTTGTGGTTTGAGTGATCAGATCACAATGGATTTAGGTGGTTGTTCACACTTGTATTTGGTGCTGCCCACTTGTGATCCGACTGCCCAAGACACATTTTAAAACCAAGTGTAACAGGGGTCATAAACATGCCGAAAGATGAGTGTAACAGGAACTAACAAAAAATATGTATGTTAGTTTAACTTAACACTACAGTTTGATTCCAATCTCCACCGAGGAGATGATGCTCACACAGCATGTAGACATATTCTGACATTGTAGAAAATTCTGCTAAGCTGCATGTCATGTCGGAAACATAAAAAGAAGTACCAGAATGCAAAACAGACGCGCTGTGCTTCATAAATTTCATACACTTGTTTGTTTGCTTGTCTGCTTGAAATCTATTCCGTGAATAACCAGACACTTTTGAACAAAAGCCGTTTTCTGTGAGAACTGTTTAGATGAAACAAAAAAACGATACAGGAGCAGCATGAGGTCAGTCTGTGCCATCGCAGATGATTCATTGCCGCTGTCCCACACTGGCTCTCTCCTACACACTCCTCTCTGTGTCTCGCTCAGAGTGAAATATTCTCAGAGACCCCTGTGAGGCAAGAACCTGAGCCTCCATCTAACTCCCAGGCATACTGAGAACGTGCACACACACACACACACTTCCCTGTGATATTATGCTTCCGGCAAAATGCTAAAGGCAATTACTTAAATGTCAGACTGCCACACTCATTCTCTTGCTCACAACTCGTACACCAATCAACACAAACATATTCACACACAGATACATCCACTCTCTTTCTTTCTATCTGTCTGTCTGTCTCTCTGCCTCATATGCACAGCTAGCATCTGCTGTGCACCAGAGGAGGACAATTAAGGGAAAAACAACAATATGAGCATATTTCTGATGAGGGGTGGGGGTATTGCTGCGCTGCTATCTGAGAGACTTAACTCTGCTCTGCCAAAAAATTCAAACGCAGCATTTGGGCCTACAAAGACACACCACAGTGAGCTAGCTGAACTTGTGCCCTGCCTTTATTTTGTCCCTCCCACCCCAACCCCCACCCCCACCAGTCCATATGCCGCTGAGGCAACTCAAACTGAACATGAGCAAAAAAAGGGCAATGTGGAGTGAGCAGCAGCATAAACACAAGTGTATGTCCTTGAATTTTGGAGTCTGGGTGCACTTGCCAGCTCCTTGTGTGTGCATCTGTGTGTATGTGTACAGTTGTGTGTTCTTGCCGCACAGCCATTTGGCTATGTGCTATAGTGTGCCAGGGCAGGCCTTCCCCACTGACCCGTTTGTACTTAACAGCAGTGCTGTTGCTCTTCTGTGCCAGGTTGTGTGCCTATTACAGCTGTGCAAAATGTGTGCCTGTGTGTGTGTGTGTGTGCAAGAGAGTGAAAGAGAGAGAGAGAGAGA